>CAHIKZ030002655.1:77500-97500 GCA_903632075.3 Acanthosepion pharaonis
TTGTAATCTCTGATGATGGCTTATGTTAGACAGGATTAACAATACAAACATGTATCAACATAGTGATTTTCTTTCGTGTTTCAGTGATAATGCTAACAAGCTTATTCGACAATATGATAGGAATTTATTTAAAATAAATAGACAAACTTTGGCAAAATTCTTTAATTAAACATGCATTAATGAAATGCTGCCTAATTACACACAATATATATATATATATATATATATATATATGTGTGTGTGTGTGTGTGTGTGCGTGTGTGTGTGTCTGCATGTGTGTCTGCGTGTGTGTGTATCCTAGTCTACACATGTGTGTGCGTGGAATCCTATTTAATTAACGTTAAAAATTTATTTTACAGTGATCTTTCCTTGTATCATAAATTTCGATGTCTGACGTTTACTTTAACTGCAGTATATATATATATATATATATATATATATATATATATATATATATATATATATATATATATATGAGATTAGGTGTGTGATTTCCAGTAGCCTTAGTTCAGTTTTAAATTCAAGCTATTGTTCAAAAACTTTTTTTCTCCTTCTTCATCCTCTTTACAAAAAAACTCCGTGCCAAACTTTAAAAGTCAATTCTTTACCTGCCCCCCTCCCCCACCCCAAGTCTCATTACAATTCCCTTGTGATTTATCCCGTGTTCCCTCAATTTGGACGAAACAACCAATTTCTGATTATCTTATTTGTGCATTCACTTAGAATTTCTCTCTCTGGAGAATTACTCTTCGATTCGATTCTAAATACCTGTCCTTCCAGATGATTCTTTTTTTTTTTTTTTTTTTGATGCCGTAATAAGAATCCGTACTAAAGATCCCACCAATCTCGCAAAATCGATCACATTTTCTGCGTTTAAAACGCATCCTATTATGATACACAGGTTGTAAATCTACTTTCAAAAATGCTCCAAACATCTTGTCCTACCATCAAATCCCGTATGTAAGTCTAATAGGAATATAGCTATATGGCTAAATTTCAATGACTTCTTCTTGTTAGCCTTAGATGAAGCGTTGTCAATTATTATTCATTTTTCACTAGTATTTCTTTCATCTTCATTTCTCTTGTTTTTTATTGCGACTCCCATCCATAAGATGTAGAAGTAGAGAATATAGCTATATGGCTAAATTTGAATGACTCCTGCTGGTTAGCCTTCTTAGATGAAGCATTGTCAATTATTATTCATTTTTCACTATTATTTCTTTCATCTTAATTTCTCTTGCTTTTTATTGCAACTGCCATCCATAAGAAGTAGAAGTAGAGAATATAGCTATATGGCTAAATTTCAATGACTCCTGCTGGTTAGCCTTCTTAGATGAAGCATTGTCAATTATTATTCATTTTCACTAGTAATTTCTCTTGCTTTTTTTCTGCCATCCATCTAAATTTAATTCCTCTTGCCTTTTTTATTGTCAATTATTAATTTTCACTAGTATTTCTTTCATCTTAATTTCTCTTGCTTTTTATTGCAACTGCCATCCATAAGAAGTAGACGTAGAGAATATAGCTATATGGCTAAATTTGAATGACTTCTGTTAGTTAGTCAATTATTATAGACAATGCGTTTAACTCCTTGAGTTAAATAGCAGAGTTGATTAGAGCCTATTTCTTTGAGTGGCAGTTCCTCTAGGGAAAGGAAGTATAGTCCATCTTTATTAATTTTCCACTAGTATTTCTGTCATCTAATTTTTTACTTCTATTTATTGTCAATTAGTTTTTATTAAACTACCTGAATTAAATAGTAGGGTAGACTTGTCCGTCTTGCGTTGAATGACAGGCAGACTAAAAGAATATCTACTCTGAATACAAAAGTCTAACGGGAAACCACTTTACTGTATCCTCTCGACAAGATGCCTTGGCAATTCACACATTGTAAAGAATCCCAATATATTGATTTCCATGGCTACTTACGTCCCGAAGGGACACGACATTACACGATATTTAACGGGAGAGTGAAATCCTCACCGATTTCCGTAAGCATATGGATTTTCGACATACTTCGCTAAGCTTCGTATATGTCGATATTTATCGTGTTGATGGGTGCGCTAGTGACGATAGTCTTTAAGGATCGAACTAGTAACATACACGGAAGCTGATGTCATAGTCAAAATTGTGGCGGTTTTAATCGTATTGACATACAGTCTGCATCCAAGATAATATTGGACTTACCTTTGTCAGTTACGATAAGGCAATGAGCCATGATTCCGCCGCCATTATGAGACGGATATATACCTTCGTATATACGGATATATCTCTATGGACAGCCAACTCCATAATGATCAATCTATTTTAAATTCTCATATATATATATATATATATATATATATATATATATATATATATATATATATATATATTCTACTAAATACATAATGAGAAACTGACCCATTTAGTCACATATAATTAATGGTCGGTCCGTGATAAAACCAGGTATTCGATGTGTGGGTAGCAAAATTAGCTCTTTTTGAAATAACCTTGTGCCGTACTAAGGAATGCTGGTATGTGATGTTCCTGTAATTATTTGTCCATACCTAGAATCGATCAGTGATAATTTGAATCCATCTATCTATCTATCTATCTATCTATCTATCTATCTATCTATCTGTTCACATCTGTGTCTTCATATCTATATACCTATATGTTTTATTTATATTATGTTGTATGCTCTTGTTCTTCATTTATGTGTAACTTCAGGACGTGGGCGATTACAGCTCTCCACTACTTCTTGTTCTTTGTAGCTACTGGCTATGAATGTCATAAAATAATTTCCGAACTTTGTCCATTTCATAATGTGTGACGTCATTTGTTTACATTTGGATACGCATTGAGCAGATATGAATGTACGTGAGAGATTCAAGGAAGATTGAAGTTTAAAGGCAGTAAATTCGACCTTGCTAACCGAACGCTCTTCTGTAGAGCAATCGGTTAAGGCACGTCAGGCTATATGACGGTTCTGCATAGGATACAGGTTCAATTCCTGTCGGAGGACGAATATTTTCTATGAAAATTTCTCGGACATTGAAGCCGGTAAATGTTGTTTAATACTGTTTATTATAAAACAGAGCATTTACTTAAATATTTGTATCTATAAAAAGAATGTATAAAGATCGAAATGTCATAAAATAAAATGATATACAACGAAATGATATTAATAAAAGATATATTATAATACTGCCCGTTAGTCTGTTAGAGAATCGGGGATGTCAGCTCACACGAGTTCAGCCTTTGTACCTCTCTCTCTTCCCAGTGAATCATTTCATCTGCTTGTCTAGGTACTGTACCGGCATTAGGCAGCATTCTGATTCCATGAAGTACGGATCTATTTTCTTCTTTCTTGGATTGCTCGACTCTTCATTGAGGGTGCTGGAGGTTAAAAAATATGTACCTGTATTGGCGTTATCCGCCTGATAGTCGGGGATCCGAACCTTTGAGTAACTCCTAGCGAAGCTATAAGACCAGCACATTTTAATTCTGCGAATCTATATCTGTCTCCGCGTAGGAAACTGAAGCTAGCAGCTAGAAACTCCTAAAGAAAAATGTATAAGTTATACGTGATGCACGCTTGGGCGATCATGTCTCTTACGATTTATGTCTGGGCAGAAGATATTCCCAGAAGTTTGTTGCCATTTATTTCTACGGTAAACTAGCTGACAACCAAGGCTATAGGTTCCAGTCTGACCTGCTATTTAACCCATAGCTAGTGGGGAGAAGAGATGGATCCATACCGTTGCCAGGGGGATTTGCGCGTAAGTGAATGCAACAAACCCGACTGAAACTCGAACTCAACTCTCCGATGTCTCATGCTGAGCCATTACATCATCCGTTCCTTAAATAGGTAATTCAAGCCTATCTATACTGATGATACAACGATATATAGGGTTGTATCTCCCAAACTCTAGACGACCAGAGATAAGCGGCTGATCAAGGTAGGCATCCCACAAGTAACGATTCTCAATGCAACTCTCTTTCTACTTTACATAAATGATCTGCCTAAGAGTATACTCTGATTAATTGTGAATATCTATGTTGATGATACAACCTTATATAGGCGGGGGGCATCTCCAAGTCTTTAGACTTCCAGATATAGGCAGCTGATCAAGGCAAGCATACAACAAGGATCGATTCTCTGTTCAACTCTCTTTCTACTTTATATAAATGATCTGCCTAAGAGTATTCTCCGATCAATTGTGAATATCTATATTGACGATTCAACAGTATATAGATGTGCACCCCCAAAACTGCAAACGAGCAAGATAGACAGCTGATCAAAGTAGGCATCCCACAAGAATCAATTCTCAGTTCTATCCTCTTTCTAAATTATATAAATGATCTGCCTAAGAGTATACTCTGATCATTTATGAATATCTCTTTTGATGATACACCCTTATATAGAGGTGCACTTTCAAATCTCTAGACTTCCATATATAGGCAGCTGATCAAGGCAACCATACCCCAAGGATCAATTCTCAGTTCAACTCTTTTTCTACTTTATATAAATGATCTGCCTCTGATCATTTATGAATATTTATGTTGATGATACGACGGTATATAGCGGTGCACCTCCAAATCTCTAGGCCAGCAAAAATTGGCAGCTGATTTGTCTTCTGGCTGAAACACTGGCCCCTCACATTTAATATCTGATGCCAAGCCATTACATCACACGGAATTTACATAGTTATTTCAAGCCTTACTCTCTCAACGCAGGACCCGTAACCGAATTGCTAAAGACCGGCTTCGGATAAAGAAGTAGTCGGAAGCAGTATAATTCTTTTGTAGAACTTCTACTGTAAGTCTTCGTGGACGGCTGTTAATGTAGTCTGCTTCGGGTTGCTAATCGTCATGAGTTCTTAGATTATGAGCAAATGCTTCTTTGGACAGAATGACCCTTACCGGAGATATTATATGTATGGCCACGCTAGGGAATTATTTGCTGATTGATAAAATCAGCACACATGTCATTCCGTGTTGACCTTTTTGATGGCCAGAATTCACAAGCCTCTGGTCAATCTTTCTTCTGATCTTGGTTGACCTTTTCTGAACTGACCCCGTCTGCCTGCGTCTTCCTAATTACACTTAATTATATTTTACTTACATACGGGTTCACATATATACGTACACACTCACAAACACACAGAAGCACACACGCACACACACACACACACATATATATGTATGTATATAAATGTTTTGAACAATAAAAATATTGAAAAATTAAAATTTTCAGACACACTGGGTTGTATATTGATATATTTTTGTCTTATTATTTTAATTAGATTCCTCGACTAGTTTCGGCTAGCATGGCCATCATCAGGAAAAAATCCCTACTGCAAAAAGGACTATATCTGAAGAAAGTTAATTTTATCTGTAGTTTTCAATTGTTTTTTTTTTGTTTTTTTTTATTGTTAATTTCGGCCAGTCCTTGTGTTGGTCGGTCAAACGGCCACTTTCAAGTTTTTTCTTTTATTTTTTAAGATTGAGTCTCCTTGGTCATTTTGACATTTTTATTGGTTGCTGGGAATGGGATATGGGTGGTTGTGTGATGTGTGCATGTAAATATATCAGTATGAGTGTGGGTATAAGTGTCAGACTTATGCAAGCATGTCTGTCTTCTTGTGGTTGAGAAATGTGGGTAAGGCTTGATTTATAGAGTTATATATTAATTCTATCTATGTTGTTAAATTTGTGATTAAGCCCGTCAGGACGAAGTGTTTTGAGGCGCAAAATCCATTTGTCTTCATGTTCCTCTAGTATTTTTCTAAGGTCATCTACAACCTAGATTTACTAAAAAAACAAATTAATTTCCATGCCTGAGGATGGCGGTAAGTACAGCTGAAAGTACTAGCAGAATAAAAAAAAGACCTTATAAAACTTGAAGTTATTAAAAACAAGGATCATAACATTCATCGAGAGGTTCGTGGCTTAATGTAACTTCAATAAATTTGTTTGTGAAGATGTTTTTCGCCATTTATATCATTAACTTTACTAATCTACTTTTTGTATGAATGATTCATTGTAATATAAATTGAACTGCACCACATATTTGATTTAAAAGAACTGATCTGACGTGGAAATTTTCGGGATAACAGCTGCGACGTTACTCTATTTATTGAACAATTTAGTTCATGCCACATTAACTGATAAACTCCTACAACAAAAAACTTCTCAAACTACCATATTAGTAAAAAACGCACTCTCTTAAATTATCAAAAAAATTCAACCTTAGCGTTGCGACTACACGCTTCAAAATTTCTTATCCGTTAATAATAACACATTTCTAAAAAAAAAAAATATATATATTTCAATTAACATTTAATTTTTCATGTCCTGCTACTATCTGGATTTACTAAAAAACAAATTAATTTCTATGCCTGAGGATGGCTGTATGTACAGCTGAAAGTTCTAGCAAAATGAAAAAGATATTACACAACTTGAAGTTATTAAAAACAAGGATCATAACATTTATCGAGTGGTTGGTGGGTTAATGTAACTTTAATAAATTTGTTTGCGAAGATGTTTTTCGGCATTTATATCATTAACGTTACTAATCTACTTTTTGTATGAATGATTCATGTAATATAAATTGAACTGCACTACATATTTGATATATATATATATATATATATATATATATATGAAAATTTCTCCGATTTAATCGGTAGAGAAGACAATATTTATGAATAAAAATGACAATAGGAAAACTGGTAATTTCTGACGCGTTTCGTCCAATGTGGACTTTATCAAAGCAAAAAAAAAAAAAAAAAAAAGCATCCTCCAAGGATTTTTTTTTTCGCATTTTGCTTTGATAAAGTCCACATTGGACGAAACGCGTCAGCAATTACCAGTTTTCCTATTGTCATTTTTATTCATATGTATATATATATATATATATATATATATATATATATCATTAAATTTACTAATCTAATTTTTGTATGAATGATTCACTGTAATACAAATTGAACTGCACCACATATTTGATTTAAAAGAACTGATCTGACATGCAAATTTTCGACATTCATCATTTAACTTTTTGTAGGAGTAATTGAGTACAGAAATTTTAAATAATTTTCAATGTCCCAAACTTTCAGCTACTTCTTTAGCCATTTTCAAGTGGGTTTTGTTTTTCGTGTTGTTAAGCTTTTTTTCATGTTTTGAATGTTTAACGTTAATGTATTTTATTTTTATGTTGTTTTAAATACGAGAGAAAATAAATGCATATTTGAGGTACGGTGGATAGCGGCTCGGATTGCGGACTCGGTGTGTGTGTGTGTGTGTGTTTCCCACGCAGAGAATAATATATCTATCCAACACAAAGCAGAGTGCAAGGAGAAACAAAATAGAAGGGTTTTATATATACTAGGGAAATAGTCCTGTATCTAGAGAAGTCACGTTTAAGACTACAGATACAAATGGGAGAGATTCATCTATGTCCCAGTCGAGGACATATTCCACGAACAGTAAAACAGCGAGCCTTGAGGTTTCTCAAATTGAGGACTGCGTCCTGGAGCCTCATTCTATATCTGCGAAAGATATTTTGCGAAGGGAAACGCCAACGCTGCAAAGGAGGTAGATTTAACCTGAGTCTAGGACACTTGGCCCAGGCTAAAAAGAAAGTAAACATTCGGTTTGCTGCTGCAAACCTGTATTTGGCTACCGCTTTCGTTACTGTATAGAGTGACGTCCCTAAGCAGCTACCATGTAACTTATCTCGAACAAAGGGAGATAAGCACCTTCTGTATCCTTACATATATATTGTAAGATGATCGTTTATATCCACACTGTATCCATATAACGATATATCTACACGATTTAAAAAAAAAATGTTGCCTTATTTTTTAATGCCCGAGTATAATGAATTGAAAAAGAATGACTTTTCAGTGTAGCTAAGCTACCCAAATTGGCAGAATTCTTGATTACAGTATAAAATAACGTGTCCAGTAAGCCCCAAATGTTCGCTTCTCGGCCTAACGCTCTCTCTGCTTAAGAGTATATTCTGATCATTTATGAATACCTATGTTGATGATACAACCTTATATGGGGTGGGGGACATCTCCAAGTCTTTAGACTTCCAGATATAGGCAGCTTATCAAGGCAACCATCCCACAAGGATCGATTCTCGGTTCAACTCTTTTTCTAATTTGCATAAATGATCTGCCTAAGAGTATACTCCGGTCATTTATGAATATCTATATTGATGATGCAACCTTATATAGGGGAGCATCTCCAAGTCTTTAGACTTCCAGTTATAGGCAGCTGATCAAGGCAAGCATCCCAAGGATCGATTCACGGTTCAACTCTCTTTCTACTTTACATAAATGATTTGTCTAAGAGTATTCTCCAATCATTTATGAATATCTATGTTGATGATACAACGGTATATAGGGGTGCAACTCCAAAACTCTAGGCGACCAGAGATTGGCGGCTGATTTGTCTTCTGGCTGAAATACTGGCTCCTCACATTTAATATCTGATGCCAAGCCATAAAATCACACGGACTTTACATAGTTAATTCAAGCCTTGCTCTCTCAATGCAGCCTCCATAGCCGAATAGGTAATCGGAGGCAGTATCATTCTTTTCTAGGATTTCTACTGTAAGTCTTCGTGGATGGCTGTTAATGTAGTCTGCTTCGGGTTGCTAATCGTCATGAATTCTTAGATGATGAGAAAATGGTTCTTTGGATAGGATGACTCTTACCGTAGATATTGTATGTATGCTCAGGCTGGGGAATTATTATTTCTAGATGACCAAAGATGGACAGCTGATCTCTCTTCTGACATAGCTCCATGAGCTCTTTCGGGGAAACACTGGTTCGTCACATTCAATGACTCGAAAATCAAACTTGTGATATTCCATCATCGCCGATCGGACCGAAAAGATTCACACATCACTATGGTCCCCTCACGGAGGCCACGGACCTTGAGCGCCTATTGGGTCCTAAACTTAACCCAGGCCTGGTACATATAATCCATCGGTAAAGTTGCTGGAAAAATGGCCGGTTCCCAGTACCACCCAAGTATCTTAACTCCCCATGTATAACACGCATTTTTTCTAAAAAATAATAAGCAAAATTAGGGCTGCGTATTATGCACAGTTAAAAAAAATTGCTGTTTCATAGGTCTATTTCAGTTGCGAAATGTCTACACAGCACAAACATACGACAATTTGACATGAATATTCGGCGATTGCGACCCCATAAGAATGTCAAATACAATCGTATGTACCTAACAATATTTAGAAATGTAAAACAAATAAGAATTATCATAAAACTAAATTGGAATAATATTATTCTATGTTTAAAACCATTTTTCCTCTGGGTTCTTGATAATATCCTGAGACGGATATGCAATGCAATTGGCCCTGATCTGGCATCTCGTCTGCAGTCGCTCTCTCACAGACTTGCCGTCGCCTCTCTCTGTCTTTTTTTACAAATACTTTCATGGTAATTGCTCCGATGAGCTGCTTTCGCTGGTTCCCGGACTTTATGAATTCAAGCGTCCTACGAAGCTGGCATCTGGCTCTCACCCTTTCACTGTTAAATGTAGCCGTCTCTTCTACTCCAATAGCTTCATATCTCGCACCTCTCGCCTGTGGAACTCCCTTCTCTTTTCCCATTTCCTTGATAGCTATAATCTCCAACTATTCAAATGTAATGTCAATAGACATCTCCAGTTGCCTTTATTTATCCACTATCCTTCTCTTCATCCTTTCCTCTATCATTCCTATCTGCTCTCACTCCAAATCCTCTGTAACCCCTTGCATGCTAGTGGCTTCCCGCCTTGCTAGGGGTGAAAAGCTTATATAAAAAAAATTCTTTTTAACGAGAGTAGGAAACGCTGGTCGTAATAAAATTGGAGAAGTACGATTTATAGGGTTTGATTAACAAACAAGGGTAGCGTATTATGCGTGAGTATAAGCATTTTCTCACACGTTCAGCACAATTTTAGGGCTGCGTATTATGGATGAAGGCGTATTATACATGGAGAATTACGGTACGTACCTGAGTCCTTCTGTTATCATCTTCCTTTTCAAGGTTCCAGAACAGGCCAAAAATATATATGCTCAGGACCTTCTTTGTCTTCATTTCCCAGTCACGATAAAGTCCTAAATCGTTTCCGCTTTCTTGTGAGTAACGGATTATTTTTCACCCTATAGCATCTCTCACGCAGACGAAACGTCGTAGGCTTCTCGCTGTTCAATCGCGATTGCAATGGAGAGTGTTCAGTAGAATCCTTCATTCGACCAGTTCTAAGCTTCATGACTAAGACCCGTCATGCCACGCGCATTGTAATGAACCACATTCATTCCTTTCATACACCACTGGTGAGTGGAAGTTACATTTCCTTCCGAACCGCTGCATTGTAGAACAGGCTCCCAAGAGGGTGTTTCCTAATCACTCCAATCTTAACCTGTTCAAGTCTTGGATTAACCGTTATCTTCCTCACATATAAACAGTAATCTGTACCTGTAACTTTTTATCTAGAGTGGCTCTCTGGTCTTTTACAGGATGCACATCATTGAAAAAAAAAAGTGTACTTTTTGGTTAATTTTACGTTGTGTTTTCGTTAAATATGACGTAAGATTTAGTCACATTGAGTACCGTTGCTTATTAAGGAGTCCCTTATAAAAATCGTGTTAAAGATAGCGCCAGGAATAGCAATAGTAGAATCTAAGTTTACTAATATTACTATTACTACTAGTAATAATAATAATTATAAAAATTGATCATCTTGTATCAGGTTGCACGATATTGGCACCAACTGAGTATAAAACCCGGCATAACAGAGTGGGCCAATATCTGCACTGGGAAATTTGCAACTTCTACGGGAAGGAAACTGAAAGAAAATGGTATGAACACCACTCAGACCCGGTTACGGAGATAGGACCTTCTACAATTCTATGGGACTACACAATACACATTGACAGAACAATCAAAGCCAATCGCCCAGATATTGTTATTAGAGACCACAAACAAAAAAAGTGCCGCCTTATTGATATGGCAGTCATTGAAGATATTCAAAAAGCTATCAAAATACAAGGACCTTGAAATAGAAATCTCAAAAATGTGGCATATGGGAACATCAACTATCCCTGTTGCAGTTGGAGCCCTAGGATTGTTTGGAAAAGATTCCAGTAGACTAATTGAAGGGATTCCTGGAAGTCCATGTCTTAAAGAAATACAAAAAAAATTTTCTCTCGAGTACAGCCCACACTTTACGAAGGGATTTGTCTATGTATTTTTTTTTCCAGTGGAAAATGTCATGATGGCATTTCTGACCTTAGATCCCTGGACGGGATCCGGAAAGAAATGAGTGCACATCAGAAATCAAAGGAAATAAAATAATAATAATAATAACAAGAAAAATAAGTCAATAAATAAAATTTAATGAAAAAGAATAAAAGAAAGATCACGGTGGGTATAATGAACGGAAGAAGAAGAAGAAGAAGAAGAAGAAGAAGAAGAAGAAGAAGAAGAAGAATGAATGAATGGATGAATAAATGAATGACAAAAAGAAGAATGAAGAAGAAAAAGTTAAGGAATAACGATAAGAAAATAAAGGATTAGAAAAAGAATAAAAAAGAACGAAAGAAATCTGTGGGCATGAACGTAGTGGATTAAAGAATGATAAAAAGAAAGAAAGAAAGAATGATAAAAAGAAAGAAAGAAAGAAAGAATGATAAAAAGAAAGAAAGAAAGAATGATAAAAAGAAAGAAAGAAAGAAAGATAAAAAGAAAGAAAGAATGATAAAAAGAAAGAAAGAAAGAATGATAAAAAGAAAGAAAGAATGATAAAAAGAATGATAGAAAGAAAGAATGATAAAAAGAATGATAAAAAGAAAGAAAGAAAGGAAGAATGATAAAAAGAAAGAAAGAATGATAAAAAGAATGATAACAAGAAAGAAAGATAAAAAGAAAGAAAGAAAGATAAAAAGAAAGAAAGAATGATAAAAAGAAAGAAAGAAAGGAAGAATGATAAAAAGAAAGAAAGAATGATAAAAAGAATGATAGAAAGAAAGAAAGAATGATAAAAAGAATGATAAAAAGAAAGAAAGATAAAAAGAAAGAAAGAATGATAAAAAGAAAGAAAGAATGATAAAAAGAAAGAAAGAAAGAAAGAATGATAAAAAGAAAGAAAGAATGATAAAAAGAATGATAGAAAGAAAGAAAGAATGATAAAAAGAATGATAAAAAGAAAGAAAGATAAAAAGAAAGAAAGAATGATAAAAAGAAAGAAAGAAAGAATGATAAAAAGAAAGAAAGAAAGAATGATAAAAAGAAAGAATGATAAAAAGAAAGAAAGAAAGAAAGAATGATAAAAAGAAAGAAAGAATGATAAAAAGAAAGAAAGAAAGAAAGATAAAAAGAAAGAAAGAAGACTGAGAAGGACAACCAGAAAATGAAGACGTTAAAAATAACGATTAAAATTAAGAAAAAAAAATGAAGGTAAAAGAAAAAAGACTGTGTGTACGATGAACGGGGGAGAGGGGAGAAGAAGAAGTAAAAGAAGTTGAATAATAAGAGTGAGAACATAAAGGGTGAGAAGAAGAAGAAGAAAAATGAAGAAAAAGAAAGAAACAAAGAAATAATGTAAAAAGTTTGTGAAGACGACGACGAAGAAGAACAAGATGAAGAAGAAGAGTGGGAGGAGCAGGAAGAGAAGCAAAAAAGAAACGGAAAGAGAAAGAAGTTCAGAAGGACATAAAGGATAAGAAGAAGAAGAAGAAAATAATAAGAAGAAAGCAAGAAAGAACATGAAGAAAACTGAGTATGATAAATGGATGATAGTGAAGAAGAAAAAGGCAAAAAAAGAAGAAGAAAAAGAAGAAAACAGAAATGAAAGAGAAAAAGAAAGATTTAAAAAACGATAAGAACATAAAGGATGCGAAGAAGAAGAACGAAGAAAATATATAAAGAAAGAAAGAAAGAAAGAAAGTAAATAGGACAGAAAAAAAGTGTGAATGATAAACGGATGATAGGGAAAAAGAAGGAAAAAAAGAGAGCAAAAATAAATGAGACAGAAAGAGATTTAAAAATAGCGATAAGTTCGTAAATGATGAGAAGAAGAAGAAGAAGGAAAGAAAGAAAAAAGAAAAAAGAAAGACAGAAAGAGAAAAAGAAAGAAAATTGATTATGATAAATGGATGATACTGAAGAAGAAGAAGAAGAAGAAAAAGAACAGAAAGAAAGAAAGAAAGAAGGAGAAAAAAGAAAGAAAACTGATTATGATAAAATTTATGATAATCAGTTTTCTTTCTTTTTTCTCCTTCTTTCTTTCTTTCTTTCTGTTCTTTTTCTTCTTCATTTATCAGATAAATGGATGATACTGAAGAAGAAGAAGAAGAACATAAAGAAGGAAGGAAGGAAAGAAAGAAAGAAAGAAAGAGAAAAAAAGAAGGAAAACTGATTATGATAAATGGATGATAATGAAGAAAAAAGAAGAAGAAGAAGAAGAAGAAGAAGATAATAAAGGAAGGAAGGAAGAAAGAAAGAAAGAAAGAAAGAAAAGAAAGAGAAAAGAAGGAAAACTGATTATGATAAATGGATGATAATGAAGAAAAGAAGAAGAAGAAGAAGAAGAAGAACATAAAGGAAGGAAGGAAGGAAAGAAAGAAAGAAAGAAAGAGAAAAAAGAAGTAAAAAATGATTATGATAAATGGATGATAATGAAGAAAAAGAAGAAGAAGAAGAAGATAAAGGAAGGAAGGAAAGAAAGAAAGAAAGAAAGAAAGAAAGAAAGAAAGAAAGAGAAAAAAGAAGGAAAACTGATTATGATAAATGGATGATAATGAAGAAAAAGAAGAAGAAGAAGAAGAAGAAGAAGAAGAAGAACATAAAGGAAGGAAGGAAAGAAAGAAAGAAAGAAAGAGAAAAAAAGAAGGAAAACTGATTATGATAAATGGATGATAATGAAGAAAAAGAAGAAGAAGAAGAAGAAGAAGAACATAAAGGAAGGAAGGAAAGAAAGAAAGAAAGAAAGAAAGAAAGAAAGAAAAAGAAGGAAAACTGATTATGATAAATGGATGATAATGAAGAAAAAGAAGAAGAAGAAGAAGAAGAAGAACATAAAGGAAGGAAGGAAAGAAAGAAAGAAAGAAAGAGAAAAAAGAAGTAAAAATGATTATGATAAATGGATGATAATGAAGAAAAAGAAGAAGAAGATGAAGATAAAGGAAGGAAGGAAAGAAAGAAAGAAAGAAAGAAAGAAAGAAAGAAAGAAAGAAAGAGAAAAAAGAAGTAAAAATGATTATGATAAATGGATGATAATGAAGAAAAAGAAGAAGAAGAAGAAGAAGAACATAAAGGAAGGAAGGAAAGAAAGAAAGAAAGAAAGAAAGAGAAAAAAAGAAGGAAAACTGATTATGATAAATGGATGATAATGAAGAAAAAGAAGAAGAAGAAGAAGAAGAAGAAGAAGAAGAAGAAGAAGAAGAAGAAGAAGACGACAACGAAATCTAGACATTAGAGACGAAAGCAGTGCAAAATACAAGAACTGATTCAACCACGTGATCTGGAAATCACGTGATCGCGCTATCGAAGTGCAAGGGTTTGTTGTGGGTGCCGTCCAATCCTGGAATAAACGCCGACCGGCAAGAGGAGAAGAGGCGAATGAGAGAAGGACAGATTTTGGTTATGGGTCAGTTTCAATCCGTGAAAATGCCGATTCCCCTCGCTGACCTGCTGACATATGGTCCAAGTCGAATTCCACAGGTACAGGCTAGAAAACGAGGCGGGGAGCAAATGAATTTCTCTGCTTTTGCTTGAGGATATGAACTGACTATAAACAGACAAGGTCGCCAACTTGTTTCTGCCCGAACCCATTCCTCTGTCCAACCCCACCCAACTCTGACTGCCTGTACCCTCACCGTCATTCGCCAGAAGAATTCCCACTGCCGATTAGTCCTGATGCGTTCTTAACATTCCAAAACTTTATCGATTACTTCCACAAGTGTCCTTTTCTTTTGGCATAATATTTCAGCCGATCAGTTCTTTTGTCTTCATTACCAAATGAAGAAAAACCTAAAACGAATTCCCACTGCCCACACACACAAACACATATATTATTATTATTATTACTATTATTATTAATATTAATAATAATAATAATAATAATATTTTTTTTATAAAAGATTATAATAAAAACATATTGAAATCGCTACACACAAGATTTCATGTTTCAATATCAGGAGATGATAAATAACTGGTGATTAAATGATTTTTTAGTAAATTTAAAAAAACAAATTGTTACGTTTCTTCCGATAGTTAAAGGGAAAAGAAGCAACAATTTTAATAATATATTGCTCTACTTTGTATTGAGCACATTTCTTAAAAAGTAAATGGTACGAACAGTGGAATTTTTCTCCGTCTGTTCTTCTTTCTATATATATATATATATATATATATATATATATATATATATATATATATATATATATATATATACAAGTATAGGATTGGTGGATACGGAATAAATTTCAATAACCAAAAAATACTATTCCTAAAAAGAGTGTTCAATACTTATAAAAGAGTTTGATTGTATTAATTTACGTACTTTTTTCACATCTATCTATCTATCTATCTATCTATCTATCTATCTATCTATCTATCTATCTATCTATCTATCTATCTATCTCAGTCTGTTCATTATCTATCTATCTATCTATCTCAGTCTGTTCAGATCTATCTATCTATCTATCTATCTATCTATCTATCTATCTATCTATCTATCTATCTATCTATCTCAGTCTGTTCATTATCTATCTATCTATCTATCTATCTATCTATCTATCTATCTATCTATCTATCTGGAGGTATGTGAGACTTTGCGACTTTTTTTCTGTCTGAATCCGTTATTATCTATCCTAATACGTTACAATCTATCTATGCTAACCCGTTAAGATCTATCTATTCTAATCTGTTAAGATCTATCTATGCTAATCCGTTAATCTCCAGATCCATTAATATCTATCTATCTGTCCTAATCATTTACCATCTATTAAGACTAATCTGTTAAGATATATTTATGCTAATCCGTTACGGTCTATCTATGCAAATCCGGAAAGATCTATCATAATCAGTGACGATCTATCTATCCAGATGCGTTACAATCTATCTATCGACCTATCTATTCTAATCTATTACGATATATCTATCCTAATCCATTAATATCTATCTATCTATCTATCTATCTATCTATCTATCCTAATAATTTACGAACTATTAATACTAATCCGTTGAGATCTATTCATGCTAATCCGTTAGGTCTATCTATGCTAATCCGTAAACATCTATCTATCAGTTACGATCTATCTATCCAAGTGTGTTACGATCTATCTATCCTAATGCGTTAATATATATATATCCTAATCTTTTACGATCTATCTATCCTAATCCATTAAGATCTATCTATCCTAATCCATTAAGATCTATCTATCAATTACGATCTATTTTAATCCGTTAAGCTCTATCTATTCTAATCCAGTAAGATCTATGTTAATCCGTTACGATCTATCCTGATCTATTAAAATCTATCTAAATCCGTTACGATCTGTCTTAACCCGTTAAGATCCATCCTTGCTAATACGTTACGATCTAATCCATTAAGATATATCATAATCCGTTACTATCTATCTATTCTAATCCATTACTGTCTATCCTAATCCGTTAAGACCTATCTATCCTAACCTGTTACGATCTATCTATTCTAATCGTTTACTATTTATCTAACGTAATCCCTTAAGATCTATATATCTATTCTAACACCTTACGATCTATCCTAATCCGTTGACATCTATGTAAATATATTACTACCATAATCAATTAAAATATATCTATCAGGCAACATATATCTATCTTAATCCGGTACAATAAATCCTAAACAGTGATGATCTATCTATCCTAATCATTTACGATCTATTAATACAAATCCGTTAAGTTCTAGCTATGATAATTCGTTACGATCTATGCTAATCTGTTGGGATATATCCTTATCAGTTTTTTGGGTACCTCGAGGTGGTGTAATGGTTAGCAAGCTTGTCTCGCTAGAACAATTACGACTGAGTAGTGAGTTCGATCCTCACTGGGTGCCCCGTACTTTCGGCCTTGTGTCACATCTAATCTACGCTTGGGGAAACACTATCCTAATCAGTTTCGATCTATCTCTCCTAATACACTACGATATATATTAAGATATATACAAGATACGCCTATCCTAATCTGTTACGATCTATCTATCTAAATCCTTTACAATCTAGTCTAACCAGCTACGATTGACCAATAAAAAGTAACAAACAGGAGATAATCCCGAAGTAGCCGAGGGAAGGAGAACAGAGTAAGGATAATTGAACCTCTCCCCCAAACAACCCGGAGTTTGGTTCAAATTTTCGAGCCGAATATAACTGGCATCTGGAAACGGGCGGAAAATACACCAATCAAAACTTTATGATTTTCGAATAAATCATCCTTTCTATTTGGCGCAACCCATTGGCGCAACACATTCTTCCGATTCGATATTTTCCAACATGTAACATTCAGTCATCCCCGTATTAATATCAACATATTTTTATATGTCTTAAAATAATTTTCACTTTCCCTTAATCAACTTTATTCTTCAACAAAAAAAAAATGTACAATTATATCTTTTTCAATTATATAGTCACCATTATTTGCCACGGATTCTTGTCCCTTATCAGGCAGCTGGTGGATATCTTTAGATTAAAATTCCGATGTGAAAAGAATTTACGACCAAAATCTTGAACCTGGAAAAGTTTTCTTCATCAAAGCTTTTTGAAGAGATCGAAAAAGGTAATTATCTGTCGGTGCAAATTCAATTGAATATAGCGGATGGTCTTGTGGGGATCACTTACATGTGCCACACCTCCATTTCCTTCAATATCCTTGGTTCGTAAATAGATGATACTTATCATATGACAATTTTGCCATCGCAGGTAATTTGAAATTTTCTCTAAAATCACGGATTGGTCCATTTCCTGACCAATCGCGTATTTTAGTATCTTTTCTATATTTTTAGCGCCAAGTTCTCTGGAGTCTACCCATCGTTATATAAAGACTCTCGCTGTTTCCTAACAGTCAGTAGCAGTTCAATTCTTGGAAAATAAGGCACGGCGCTATATTGACATTTTAATTCTCAATTATCTCTCAACCGAGTAATCATACTAATTCCTATTGATATCACTCATGGACATTACATCTTTCTACACTGATAAAACACTGTGGAACTATTCTTTATTTAGCTAAGACTTCAATTGAACTTTGTAGTTAAATTACATTCAATTTTGTACTCAACATTGATATAGCTAAACTTACCCTTTTTATTACGGAAGAAGGGAAGCAACTTTCCTTAGACTATTGTTGATATTTGTATATCATTGTTAATACAATATTTTATTAATGTTCACTGAGCTTGATTATTTTGCTCTCGTGTTTGTTGTACATAATTCATGTGGGGTGTTGTTTTACAAGAACACAGCCTTCCTTCTTTATTATATTCACGGTGACCCTAGCCAACAATACTTACAGCACCACTACAGTCTAAAACATAAACCGGTTTCAAATGTTTTCCTGTGTTATTCTTGCTGCAGGCCACCTTGTGTTGTCGTTGAGGAGAGCAATACTTTTACTATTGACAAACGCAGGGCGCTTTTCGGCAAAATCTTCATGGGCACGTTACAGCTGCTGGAATTATAGATGTGCATTTATTATATTATTATTATTATTATTATTATACAGGGTGTCTATAAAAATCGTGTGCACTTTAAAAAAATTATAACTTTATTTGTATTTGCGATAGAAATAATCTGTAAAAATGTTATTAAGTTTAATGTACCTAGTTTTAAGTATAGCTAAAATAACTAATGTCATTTCAGGCATGACTGTAAATCAGTTGGCAAATGTTTTCCGTGAACTGCGACATTATTTACCCTTTGTATTGTTAATGATGGTGGACATGTGGAAACTTAAATAAAATTTCAATAAAACCTTAAAAAATATAGATTTACTTCTTTCTAATCCTTTTTACAAATTATTTCTATCGCAGATACAAATAAAGTTATACATTTTTTAAAGTGCACACAAACTTTATGGACAGCCTGTATATATATATACACTAATTATGTCAGTTATCTCCTGTTAATTTCCCTCTCCAAATTCTCCACCGCCTTAACCAGGTATTGAACTCACGGTCTTTGGGTCCTGTCACTGGATCTAACTAATGCCTTTATCCACTGTGTCATGTGTCCTTGATGACCCAAAGAGTGTGAGTTCAGTACCTGGTTAAGGCAGTGGAGAACTTAAAGAGGGGAATTAACAGGAGATAACTGACATCCATTAGACGTGGCACGTGGAACTAGAACAGTCTACCCCAGTGAGCGAAATAAAGGGTTCAGTTCGACATTTCAACCACCTGAAGAAAGCCGGAGCGTACATCGGCCGAAACGTTGTGGTAAATATGGCAAAGATAAGGACAATAGTCCGAATAATGTAAATAGTCTACATAATACCTCATGTCAGAAATATAGACAGGTATGAATAGGAGTTAGCATAATACTGTTATGAATAATCAAGAGTGGTCTCCCTTTGTTTTGTTACTCTCCTCTTTGAGAGAGCTATTTCTGTTTACTGGGACTATAAAAGGACACTATACGCGAACCTTGTATCCTCAGTTGAATAAAGCTTTCTTAAAGACTACATCTGCGTACTTCTGTCATTACAAATTCATTGTTCATTACAATTGTTTTCCCTAAACGGAAATTACTTATGACCCAACCGAAAAGTTCGCTAAACATTTCCGAACAAAAGACAACTAATTTGTATATATGTATATACGAGCTTTGTAGAGATCAGGTAAATAAGCGATTGCAAAACTTAATATTCGCTTGGCGAAAGTCCGGATGAATATGGCGTATGGGGTAGAACTGATCAAGCGAATTCCATTTTTTTATCTTTTGTTATTTTTTCTGTATTCAA
>CAHIKZ030002655.1:105000-150000 GCA_903632075.3 Acanthosepion pharaonis
TCCTTCCTTCCTGCCTGCCTGCCTCCAACCCTTCCTTCCTGCCTCCCACTCTTCCTTCATCCCTGCCTCCCACCCTTCCTTCCTTCTTCCTTCCTTCCCCTGCCTCCCACCCTTCCTTCCTTCCTCCCTGCCTCCCACCCTTCCTTCCTTCCTCCCTGCCTCCACCCTTCCTTCCTTCCTGCTCCCCACCCTTCCTTCCATCCTGCCTCCCACCCTTCCTTCCTTTCTCCTGCCTCCCACCCCTTCCTTCCTTTCTCCCTGCCTCCCACCCTTCCTTCCCTTCCTTCCTTCCTTCCTTCCTTCCTTCCTTCCTTCCTTCCTTCCTGCCTCCCACTCATCCTTCATCCCAGCCTCCCACCCTTCCTTCCTTCCTTCCTTCCTTCCTTCCTTCCTTCCTTCCTTCCTTCCTCCCACCCTTCCTTCCTGCCTGCCACCCACCCTTCCTTCCTTCCTGCCTCCCACTCATCCTTCATCCCAGCCTCCCACCATTCCTTCCTTCCTTCCTTCCTGCCTGCCTCCCACCCCTTCCTTCCTTCCTTCCTTCCTTCCTTCCTTCCTTCCTTCCTTCCTGCCTCCCCTCATCCTTTCATCCCAGCCTCCTTCCTTCCTTCCTTCCTTCCTTCCTTCCCTTCCTTCCTTCCTTCCTTCCTGCCTCCCACCCTTCCTTCCTGCCTGCCACCCACCTTCCTTCCTTCCTGCCTCCCACTCATCCTTCATCCCAGCCTCCCACCATTCCTTCGTTCCTTCCTTCCTGCCTGCCTCCCACCCTTCCTTCCTGCCTGCCTCCCACCCTTCCTTCCTTCCTCCTCCCTGCCTCCCCCCTTCCTTCCGTCCTCCCTGCCTCCCACCCTTCCTTCCTTCCTCCCTGCCTCCCAACCCTTCCTTCCTTCCTTCCTTCCTTCCTTCCTTCCTTCCTGCCTCCCACCCTTCCTTCCTCCCTGCCTCCCACCCTTCCTTCCTTCCTTCCATCCTTCCTTCCTTCCTTCCTTCCTTCCTGCCTCCCACCCCTTCCTTCCTCCCCTGCCTCCCACCCTTCCTTCCTTCCTTCCTTCCTTCCTGCCTGCCTCCCCACCCTTCCTTCCTTCATACCTGCCTCCCACCCTTCCTTCCTTCCTTCCTTCCTGCCTCCCACCCTTCCTTCCTTCCTCCCTGCCTCCCACCCCTTCCTTCCTCCCACCCTTCCTTCCTTCCTTCCCCTTCCTTCCTTCCTTCCTTCCTTCCTGCCTGCCTGCTCTCCCACCCTTCCTTCCTGCCTCCCACTCTTCCTTCATCTCTGCCTCCCCACCCTTCCTTCCTTCCTTCCTTCCTTCCTTCCTGCCTCCCACCCTTCCTTCCTTCCTCCTGCCTCCCACCCTTCCTTCCTTCCTCCCTGCCTCCCACCCTTCCTTCCTTCCTCCCTGCCTCCCACCCTTCCTTCCTTCCTGCCTCCCACCCTTCCTTCCATCCTGCCTCCCACCCTTCTTCCTTTCTCCCTGCCTCCCACCCTTCCTTACTTCCTCCCCTGCCCCCACCCTTCCTTCCTCCCTTCCTTCCTTCCTTCCTTCCTTCCTGCCTCCCACTCATCCTTCATCCCTGCCTCCCACCCTTCCTTCCTTCCTTCATTCCTTCCTTCCTTCCTTCCTTCCTTCCTTCCTTCCTGCCTGCCTCCCACCCTTCCTTCCTTCCTTCCTTCCTTCCTTCCTTCCTTCCTTCCTGCCTGCCTCCCACCCTTCCTTCCTGCCTGCCTCCCACCTTCCTTCCTGCCTGCCTCCCACCCCCTTCCTTCCTTCCTCCTGCCTCCCACCCTTCATTCCTGTCCTCCCTGCCTCCCACCCTTCTTTCCTTCCTTCCTTCCTTCCTTCCTTCCTGCCTGCCTGCCTCCCACCCTTCCCTCCCCTGCCCCCCCCTTCCTTCCTTCCTCCCTGCCTCCCACCCTTCCTTCCTTCCTTCCCTTCCTCCCTGCCTCCCACCCTTCCTTCCCTTCCTTCCTTCCTTCCTGCCTGCCTGCCTCCCACCCTTCCTTCCTGCCTGCCTCCCCCCCTTCCTTCCTTCCTCCCTGCCTCCCACCCTTCTTTCCTTCCTTCCTTCTTTCCTTCCTTCCTTCCATCCTTCCTTCCTCCCACCCTTCCTTCCTCCCTGCCTCCCACCCTTCCTTCCTTCATCCTTCCTTCCTTCCTTCCTTCCTTCCTTCCTTCCTTCCTGCCTCCACACCCTTCCTTCCATCCTTCCTTCCTTCCTTCCTCCCTGCCTCCCACCCTTCCTTCCTTCCTTCCTTCCTTCCTTCCTTCCTTCCTTCCTTCCTCCCACCCTTCCTTCCTTCCTCCCCTGCCTCCCCACCCTTCCTTCCTTCCTCCCCTGCCTACCACCCCCTTCCTTCCTTCCTTCCTTCCTTCCTTCCTTCCTGCCTGCCTGCCTGCCTCCCACCCTTCCTTCCTTCCTGCCTGCCTCCCACCCTTCCTTCCTGCCTCCCACCCTTCCTTCCTTCCTGCCTCCCCACCCTTTCTTCCTGCCTCACCCCTTCCTTCCTTCCTCCCTGCCTCCCACCCTCCCTTCCTTCCTTCCTTCCTTCCTTCCTTCCTTCCTTCCTTTATTTATTTATTTATTTCAATTTTTTTCTTTTCAGGCTTACGTGATTTTATCTCTTCTATTTTCCATTATTTCTTTCTTTCTTTTTTTCTTTCTTTACTTTCAATTTTTTCCTTGATTTATTTGTGAAATTTTATATTCCCCTTCTTTTCTTTCTTTGTTTCTTTTCTTTGTTTATTTCTTTCTTCGCTGGTTCCTTGTTTTTTTTGTTTTTCTTCACTTCATTTCACTTTTCCATCATATTTTCCTGCCTTTATTTGTATTTCTTTCTCTTTTGTTTGTTTGTTCGTTTCTTTCATTCTTGATACATCACTTACTTTCTTTCTCTCTATCTTTCTTTCTATATCACTTCTATCTTTATTTATTTCTTTCTCTCTTTCTTTCTTTCTTTCTTTCTTTCTTTCTTTCTTTCTTTATCGTTTCATTGTTTTTCCGTTTTGTTTATTTCTTCCTTTTTGTTTGTTTCTTTCTGTCTTCCTATATCGTTTCTTTCTTTCTACCTTTCTATATCGCGTCTTTCTTTCTTTTTTCTTTCTTTCTTTCTTGCTCTCTTTCATTTTTCTTTCATTCCATAGTGCTTCTTTCTGTCTTTTTTATACCGTTTTTATCTTTCTTTGTATATAGTAACTTTCGTTCTTTCTCTTTTATTTTATACATCATTTCTTTCTTTCTTTCTTTCCATAGTGCTTCTTTCTTTCTTTTTTGTATCGTTTTTATCTTTCTTATTTGTATACAGCATTGTTTTCTTTCTTTTTTCTTTGTTTCTACATCATTTCATTCTTTCTTTTTCGTTCACTCTTTCTTTATTTCTTTCTTTCTTTCTTTTCTTTCTTTCTTTCTTTCTTTCATTCTTCTTTTCTTTCTTTCTTTAAATATCGTTTTTCTTTCCTTCTTTTTTCTTTCTTTCTTTCCATACAGCTTTTTCTTTCTTTTTTTTCGTTTTTTCTTTCTTATTTTATACATTGTTTTTCTTTCTTTTTTTTTTGTTTCACATCATTTCATTCTTTCTTTTTCGTTCACTCTTTCTTTCTTTCTTTCTTTCTTTTTCTTTCTTTCTTTCTTTCTTTCATTCTTCTTTTCTTTCTTTCTTTAAATATCGTTTTTCTTTTTCTTTCTTTCTTTCTTTCTTTCTTTCCATAGTGCTTCTTTCTTTTTTTTATATCGTTTTTCTTTTTCTTTCTTTGTATACACAATGTTTTCTTTCTTTTTTCTTAGTTTCTACATCATTTCTTTCTTTCTTTTTCTTTCACTCTTTCTTTCTTTTGTCTTTTTCTTTCTTTCTTTCTTTCTTTCTTTCTTTCTTTCTTTCTTTCTTTCTTTCCATTCTATATTTCTTCATATTTGACTCCTTTTCTCCAAATTCCACCGTTTCCGATACTTTCTTGATTCAATCTTTTATAAAGACATTTTCCGAAGCACTTTCCTAGATTTGATAAAATTAGAATAAAACATCTTCACAATTTTACTCCCCCCCTCCATCATAGAATGGGAAAATTTAGCGATCGCTTTGAACGCCGTATTTGTGGGATGTTAATCCGAATATATACCGTTGCTTATTTGTGGGGGTGCGTTTGCATATTTGCTGTATTTCAGTCAATAAATCTATGTAGAAAATGGATGGCAGAGAAAAGGCAGGACTTGGAAATGAATAAATAAATATTTAAATAAATATGTGACAAAATGTTCTAAAGAAAGGATGAAAGTGAATATCAGAAAGGACATTGAACAGAAAGGGAATCAAGAAACGTTGTTTGGGCAAGAACAAAAAGGCTGAAAGAAAGGAAAGAAAGAAGGAAGGAAGGAAGGAAGAAAACAAACAAATAATTGAAAGGAAAAGAGAAATGTAAGTTTTATAAGTTATAAAAGAAAAGGAAAAAAAATTGAAATAGAATAAGATAGAAAGTGAAAAAAGGGGAAGAAGAAGACAGTAAAGGAAATAAGAGGAACGAAAAGGAAAGAAATGAAAAAAAAAAGATGTAAAGGAAAAAAAGAGAAGTGGAATCAACAGATGAGAAGGAAAAAAGGAAAGTAAAAGGAAAAAAAAGAAGAAGAAAAGAAGCTAGGAAAATAAAAAGGGAAGAATAAAGAAAACGGAAACAAAGTAATGCTATATTTATCTGGCTATCTGTTCAACTATCTGTCTATCTATCAACTTATATCTATCTATCTATCTATCTATCTATCTATCTATCTATCTATCTATCTATATATCTATCTATGTAAATGTTCATATCTATCCATCTATCTAGCATGCTAGCTAGCTAGCTATCGAGATCAACTTATTCATATCTATCTAATCTTTATCATATCTATCTATCTATCTATCTATCTATCTAGCTAGCTAGCTAGCTAGCTAGCTAGCTAAATAACGAAATCAACTTAATCATATCCATCTCATCTTTTTCATATCTATCTATCTATCTATCTATCTATCTATGTAAATGTTCATATCTATCCATCTATCTAGCATGCTAGCTATCGAGATCAACTTATTCATGTCTATCTAATCTTTTTCATATCTATCTATCTAGCTAGCTTGCTAGCTAACTAGCGAATCATATCTATCTATCTATCTATCTATCTATCTATCTATCTATCTATCTATCTATCTATCTATCTGTCTAGTTAGCTAGCGAATCATATCTCATCTATCTATCTATCTATCTATCTATCTATCTATCTATCTATCTAATTGTATATCTAAGTTTCTTCCATTATCCATCTATCTAGCTAGCTAGCTACTGAACTTATTCATCTCTCTCTCTCTCTCTCTCTCTCTCTCTCTCTATCTATCTATCTATCTCTCTATCTATCTGTCTGTCTGTCTAGTTAGCTAGCGAATCATATCCATCTCATCTTTTTCATATCTATCTATCTATCTATCTATCTATCTATCTATCTATCTATCTATCTATCTATCTATCTATCTAATTGTATATCTAAGTTTCTTCCATTATCTATCTATCTCGCTAGCTAGCTACTGAACTTATTCATCTCTCTCTCTCTCTCCCTCTCTATCTATCTATCTATCTATCTATCTATCTATCTATCTATCTATCTATCTATCTATCTATCTATCTGACATAGCAAAGACAGAAGGTTTGTTTAACCCAAGAAAATAGAATGAAGTAGAAACTGAAAAAAGCAGAACGGGAAGGAGAAAGTAAATGAAATAAGAGAAAAAAAAGGAAGAAACGATAAAAAAAATGTGAAGGTAAAAGCAAGAGAAGTGGAATCAAGAAATGAAACGGCAGAACTGAAAGAAAATGGAAGGAAAAAAGAAAAAAAAGAAAAAGAAAAGAAGCATTGAAAATAAAAAGGAAAAAAAGGAAGAAAAACATAAAGAGAGAAATTTCTAAAGTCGTAATGGATATTATATTTGTTAATCCCACAGATTTTTGTGGTTTTCCGATGCGAAACTGAGGCTATATGAACTTTTATGACTTTAGATCTTGCTTAAATGCAGTATTTGACATTGTTTTCTTTTCTTCTTGGCCGACTGGGTATAAAGCATGTCGGATCGAATGAATGTTTCCCCTATAAAGGGGGACCAAGTTTCGAATACAGCCAAGGCATTCATCTTGTTTACTAATAACATTTCTCGAATATTCAGGCCGGTAGACGAAAATAAATAAATATATTGCTTCATAAATAAACGAAGCGTCTACTCAAATCCGAGTAGCCACTAAAAATAACGATTATATATATATATATATATATATATATATATGTATAATGTATGTATGTATGCATGTATATATAGGAAATGGATTCATTTGTTTAACCTTTATATATATATATATATATATATATATATATATATATATCACGCTCTGTGCAATTGTCAGACGAATCCACGAAACCCAGGGCCCTAAACTCACATCAATCAGCTATATATATATATATATTTATTCGGCCACAAAAAAGACATTTTATGTTTAACGTTCTTTTTATAGATACAAATATTTAAGTAAATGCTCTATTTTTTTATAATAAACAGTATTAAATAACATTTACCGGCCTGAATGTCTGAGAAATTTTCATAGAAAATATTCGTCCTTTGACAGGATTCAAGCTGTATCCTATACGGAACCGTCATTTACGCTGACGTGCCTTGACCGTTCATCGGCTATAGAACCTAGGCGTTCATTTACCCAGGTAGGAGAAGAAATTTACTCCTTATAAACTTCAAACGTGCCTACCGAACGCTCCTTCAATATATATATATATATATATATATATATATATATATATATATATATATATATATATATATATATTCATATCTATATATACATCTATCTATCTATCTCTTACAGGAAAGGAAGAGGATTTGTTTAACTTGAGACCCCCAAAGGAATATGTGAAGAAAAAAAAGAGCTCTTAATGAAAAAAGAATTAAAACAAGTAAATACGAATAAATACATGCAGGAAAGAAGAAAAATAGAAAAAGAAGGTAAAAAAGAAAGAAAGAAAGAAACAAAGAAAATAGAAAGAAAGAAAGAAAGTAAACGGAAAAAAGTAGGAAAGAAAGAAGAGATGAGAAGGAAGAAGGAATAATGAGATAAAGAAAAGTATTAGTAATAGCATCAATATAAAGGAAGGAAAGGATGTAATTAAGAAAAAAAATCGTTGAAAAGATAAAAAAGAAAGGACCAAAAATATTGTGAAAAACAAGAGACGAAACAAAACGCAGCGAAACAGAGGGATTTGATAAAAAAAAAAAAACTGAGAGGAATTCTCTGGAAATTAGGAATACCCGACAATTTTGTAAACAATTTAAAAAAGCAAATAAATAATTTTTTAATGGTTTGAAATTGTGAGGCTAAAAGCGGAAGAATCGTGGAAAATAGGACGAAAAAGAGACTGAAGAAGAAGAAGAAGAAGAAGAAGAAGAAGAAGAAGAAGAAGAAGAAGAAGAATATTGGGACGCTGGTAGAAGTAAATAGGTTCCTCCAGGTGGAAATAAACACACTACAAAGGAAATGAGCAAGACGACAAAGCGAAAATGTCGGTAATTCCAATGGATTCGTGATTATCTACCTCACAGATTCTGAACGGGGTGAGTGGAAGTGGGTGGTGTTAAGATTTTTATTTGTTTTTTATTCTTACCCACAAAAACGATTGCCATTTCACTTTCACACACACACGCACGCACACACACACTCTTTCTCTCACACACACATGTATATGTCTGTGTTTATATATATATATATATATATATATATATATATATATAGATATATATATACATACATATGATAGATAGATAGATATATAGATAGATAGATAGATAGATAGATAGATAGATAGATAGATATTAATGATCTTCCACAGTAAGCCGATAAAAGGTAACTAAGAGGCAACGGGTTACTGAGAGCGGAAAGAAAAAAAAAAAACAGAGATTCAATCCTGAACCGAAAACATGGGATAAACCTCTACTACTGATCAAAAGCTGGGAAGAGTGTGAACCGGGCGATATGTGAGAATTTCTATGTATAAGAAGGTATATTTAAGCGGCAAGTTTTATCAAATTCAACAAGACAAGGATATTGAAGATTCAAGCCGCTAAATGTATTTAATACTGCTTAATTTATGAACTCAGATTTCACTTAAATAAGTAAGTGTATCCATAATAACGTATAAATAGAAATTATATTAAATACTTGTCGGAATTAATCCATTTCTTATATATATATATATATATATATATATATATATCCATAAAAGATTAATATAATATATATATATATATATATTAACTTGATGGAAGTATATATATATATATATATATATATATTTTAAATATATATATAATACATAAAAGATTAATTGTCAGACTTGAGAAAAAAAAAAAAAGTACCGAAAATAACATGTGAAAAAATAAAATTTTAAGAGCTTTTAAAAAAATCAGACCTACTGATTTTAAAAAAATATATATATATATATATATATATATATATATATATAGTAAAAATACTGATTAAATCCTGATTTTTTTTATATATATATATATATATATATATATATATATATATATATATATATATATATATATATATATATATATATATATATATATATAAATTGGGAGGTCCGATTTTAAAGTTTAAAGCACTACATGTTATTTTTTTACTTTTATTTTATTTTAATTTAATAATATATATATATATATATATATATATATATATATATATATATATAATGTGCATTGAATGTTGGCGCAAATAAATGAGTGTACGTTGTATAACAGCAGGGCTAAATTTTAAATTAGTAAGAAATATACATTTTTTTCCTCACTGGTAGCACAACGCCATCTTTAGATGCATTTTTTAATCAAAACATGACGATTGCATTGTACATGAAACTCAGAATTGTTCTAGCGGCGAGATTTTATTTGTTTATTTAATTTTTAATTCTATTTCTACGGATTATCAACCCTTTACAGGTTATTTAAAGCCAGAAATTACTTTTACATTGTAAGAATGTTTTTGGTAGATAGATAATGGTTTATTGTTACTAAAGTCTTACTAATTAACTGTGATGGTGAGGCGAAGACGTGGATTCATACCTTTCCCAAGGATAGGGTATTTGCGCTTAAATGAATCTAATGAACTCAACTGGAATTTGAACACGGTTCTCCTAAACCTTGCTTCGTCATCCATTTACTGAAGCTCGCTGAATAGGCTATGCGATGTTTTTCTTCAATCTGATAGCAGTGAATTTCCGAAGCTAAGCAAAATATTAAGAAACAAACAAACAGAAAAAAATCATCAGGGACAAAGACATGAATACTGAACTATTACGTTATATTATTCCTAAATGTCTGAATGCTGGGAAATTTCCTCACAGAAGAAGAGACATTAGCCAGAAAAATGTGGTTCGTCAGAAGGACGCTGCCAATACCATTTAGTGAACAAGTGGGTAATGTAAAAGCTTTAGAGAAAATGAAAACAAAATGGACATATAATGAGGAAAGACGGCTTAGAAAATTTGATACTCACTGAACAGATTGAAGGCAGGAGGGACAGAGGTAAACAACGCATGAGCAACCTCATTAACTTGAGTTAATGGATGACGGAACATGGTTTGGTAGACAATTTTTTAAGAGCTACAAAGAACAGGAAATTGTGGAGAGACGTGATCGCTAACGTATTGACTGAACAAGGCATATAAAAGAAGCGATACATTCGAAATCTGATGTATGCGGCCAAGCTTTCTCATGGAGGAGAGAAAACTATTTTTTTTCGTACAGGCAAGGGTAGCCCGCGTATCAACCAAATTTTAATGGACACTATGAAGCCACTGGACGGAGTAATGTGAAATTAATTGAATGTAATGTAAATCAGAGAGCCGAGTTCGAAGTCCAGTAGCGTGTGTTGCATTCACTAACGCTCAAATATCCTTTAGAGAAGGTATGCATCCATCTCTTCTCACCACCAGCTATGGGTTAAATAGTGGGACAGATTGAGTCCTACAACCTTGGTTGGCAACCAGTCTACCGTTAAAAGAAAAGGCAACCTACTGCTGGAAAATCTGCCTAGCCAATCATGAAACGAAAGAGACATGATTGCTCAAGTGTGTATCTCCCCAAAATAAAATATACTTTTTTGAAACTTTATTTGAGAAATATTAACTGATTTAAAGTATAATTAATCAGATTTCAAACAAATATTATTTACTTTAAGTATAAATATCGCAGAAATGCATTTTTAGCTTTACAGTAGTTGTATTTTTAACCCGACAGTAGCTGTTTTGAAGTGTTGATAGCCTGATGAGATGTTTAATTTTGTTCTATGGAAACTTAATCAGTAAAACATAATTTAAGAAAATGACGTGCGAGCCGTTTTTCTATAATTTAAGTACTCTGTAATCTTTAACAATTAGTAAAATATTATCCGTTTTCTAATATTTTATTAAATTTTAGAAATATTTACTTTAAATTTACTATTGTCATTGCTCTTATTTTCTGATAATGTTTTGTATGGTCGACCGTACTTACAAAAATGGGCATGTTTGTACACATAAAATATTTCATAATTCTTTTAAAAATATCAGGGTTTGATGATTTGTTTTAAGCATATATATATATATATATATATATATATATATATATATATAATTGCTGACTACTCTTGTTAGAGTACTTAGCGCACGCAGACACCTGTTTAAGCACATGTGTAGTTGTTGTTTAGCACTCAGAATGCTCAACTATAGTTTATAGTGCAACTGTTACAATTGCTGGGGATGCATAATCTGTCATGATCAGCAGTTTTTACAGTGTCCACACACCCAAAACCTTGATCATTTCGTCCTAGTACTACCACAGACTGGAGATCGATGGCAGCAAGGATTCACCTTCCTGATAAAGCTCATGGTCGGAAAGCGAACATCGAAACCATTCAATCACTCGCCCACACATATATTTGTGACTGTCCATACATATATATATATATATATATATATATATATATATATATATATATATATATATATATATATCACTACATTTCCTAACATAGACGTACTGCTTAATGAGAGATCTGAGATTTTATTAAAATGCAAACATTGGAGGAAGTATCTTTTGAGAATGTATGAATCCGGATGAATGTGATGAATAACATTATTATTTTCCCCGCCAACTTATCCTCTTTCTCTGCCATCTCATTTTTTTTTTTTAATTTCCCCTTTAATCATTCTTTCTCATTATATATATATATATATATATATAAGAAACGAAAGTCTTGGTAATCCGTATGGATAATCCCAAGGTGGATGAAATCTGGAGAGCTCAATGTTAAGTCAGAACGAATAATTTAATTTAAAGAAAAAACAGAACACTTTATGGTTCCATTAGTTATAATTTATTTCACCAGATTTTATTTTTCTCTGGATCTTCAGACTTCACCCATAGAAAAATTATATCTCTGGTGAAATAAATTATTACTAATGGAACATTAAAGTGGTCTGTTATTTTTTTGTTTTTTTGTTTTAATTAAAACACACACACACACACACACACACACACACACACACACACACATATATATATATATATATATATAATATTTTTATTATAATAAATTACAAGAAAAACATTTAACATCGCTACACAAAAACGCTCATGTTTCGGAAATATAATGATAATATATATATATGATAGAAATGATTTATTTGTAAAATTTGAAAACAAATCATTAACTCTTTGAAAGTTAAAAAGTGTGGAGGTCTATGGTCAAAATTTAAAAAAAATATACTTGTGGGTGTGGTGGACACATACCTCCCCGAAGCAAGAGAAGGCAACTCGTCTATACATGTGCTTGTAGACATCATAGACCTGCGAGGCGAACTTAGGGAAATCAGTATTAAAGTGACGTAGCGCATGCGTTGTCGGCGAGAACGAGAACGAGACCTCGGTTTCTTGCCCGAGAACGAAAAGAGCTGACTTTTTGTTTCAGAACAGTTTCCATAGAAAGAGCAATAGTACTGTTGTTTACGGTGTTCAGGAAACAGAGTCCCGAGCGAAGAGTTGTTCCGGTTTCCACATTAGCTGTCAGCGAGAACAGCTTCATGTGGGAATTTATTTTTCATACCATCCAATATTCCAATAATTATAACAATTACAGAAATAATATAATATTATAAATATTATATATTTGTATATGTAATATATTAAAATTATAGAAATAAAATAATATTATCAATATTATATGTTTATATATTAAAATAATAGAAATATTATAATATTAAAATATATAATTATATATATATACAATATGATATATTAAAAGGATAGAAATAATATATATATTAAAATTATAGAAATCATATAATATTATAAATATTATATATTTATATATATAATGTAATATATTAAATGTACAGTGTAACCCGGATATAAGAGTTGGATATAAGAGTTTCTTTATCGGGATCCGGTTTGGTCTATTTTATATATTAACACAGGCTCTAATTTGGGACAGAGAAAATCTCTCTTATATCGGGTTTCTCTTATATCCGGGTTTGGTCTATTTTATATACATTAACACAGGCTCTAATTTGGGACCAGAGAAAAATCTCTTATATCGGGTTTTCTCTTATATCCGGGTTTGGTCTATTTTCGGGTTTCTAATTTGGGACCAGAAAATCTTATATCCGGGTTTCTCTTATATTCGGGCCTATTTTATATACATTAACACAGGCTCTAATTTGGGACCAGAGAAAAAAATCCGGGTTTCTCTTATATCCGGGTTTGGTCTATATTATATTTTCTCTTATATCCGGGTTTGGTCTATTTTATATACATTAACACAGGCTCTAATTTGGGACCAGAGAAAATCTCTTCTATCCGGGTTTCTCTTATATATATACATTAACACAGGCTCTAATTTGGGCTTGGGTTTTCTCTTATATCCGGTTTGGTCTATTTTATATACATTAGAAAATCTCTCTTATACAGGCTCTTAATTTGGGACCATTAACACAGGATTTGGGACCAGAAAATCTCTCTTATATCCGGGTTTCTCTTATATCTGGGTTTGGTCTATTTTATATACATTAACACAGGCTCTAATTTGGGACCAGAAAAAATCTCTTATATCCGGGTTTCTCTTTATCCGGGTTTGGTCTATTTTATATACATTAACACAGGCTCTAATTTGGGACCAGAGAAAATCTCTCTTATAAATATATTATATTTTATATAAACACAGGCTCTAATTTGGGACCAGAGAAAATCTCTCTTTATCCGGGTTTTCTCTTATATCCGGTTTGTCTATTTATATATTAAATTTGGGACCAGAGAAAATCTCTTATAAATCTATATTAATTTATATACATTAAATAATTTGGGACCAGAGAAAATCTCTCTTATATATTTATATATATTAACACAGGCTCTAATTTGGGAGCAGAGAAAATCTCTCTTATAATATCCGGGTCTCTTATATGTTAAATAGAAATAATATATTTTAAATATTATATATTTATAGATATGATATTTATATATTAAAATTATAGAAATAATATAATATTATAAATATATATTTATATTTAATATATTAAAAGTATAGAAATAATATGATATAAATATTATATATTTATATATATATATATAATATATTAAATTATACAAATAATATGATATTTATATATTTATATATGATATATATAAAATTATACAAATAATATAATATAAATATTATATAATATATATTATATAATATATTAAAATTACAGAAATAAAAAATATTATAAATATTATATATATATATAATATATTAAAAGTATAGAAATTATACAATATAAGTATTATATATTTATATATATAATATATTAAAATTATAGAAATAATATAAATATTATATATTTATATATATAATATAATATATTAAAAGTATAGAATAAATATAATATTATAAATATTATATATTTATATATATAATATATTAAAATTATAGAAATAATATATTATATATTTATATATATATATAATATATTAAAATTATAGAAATAATATATTATATATTTATATATATGTATAATATATTAAAATTATAGAAATAATAATAATATAATATACAATTCTTGAAAATGGACACTCATCAAATATACAATCCGAATTTGTTGAAGTAAATATAAAACTACATTGAGACAATTTTTTTAATGAATTTTCAAAGTTTTATACTCAGGAAACTTCTTAAAGTGGTCGATAGGTAAAGGTAAGAAAATTTGGAACATTTATATACGATGCTAATTATATTGAATGTATATATATATATATATATATATATATATATATATATATATATATATATATGATGGACTCTCCCGTCGGTTTCGACGTATGAGGATCTGCCAGCTTATTGATTCAGTTATAAAAGTTGTGAGATGAGATCACTGTTAGATTGGTTGACCTTTTAGATCTTGCTCTCGCTTCTTGAAGATGATTCAGACAAGCAAATTGAAAATTGCTGAGTCCACTAAAACACGTTGATCTCCATTCTACCTGCTCCAAAGCTAAGCGCTCAAGGGTGTTATGTGGTATATTAACTGCTGACAAGTTGCTTTTCAGCTTGTCTTTGTATATTAGCCAAGGGCGTCCTACATTCCTGTAGCTCTGATCTAACTGGCTGTACATTAGGATCCTAGTTATCCTGTCATCAGACATATATATATATATATATATATATATATATATATATATATATATATATTGTTGTGGTGTATTTCCTATAATGAGGATTTTGTGGACTCTTCCATTTACTATAAAGTTAGCAGGAAACGTAAGCTTCCGGGGAACAGTGATATAGACTGTTCTATCGAGGATGTGACGGTTCGCAGATTCTGTCGGACTCTCTGTCTTGGGCAGAGAGGAACCCGGACGACGCTGTGCCAAAGGGCAGACTTTCGTCCTTGGAGGTAGATAGACCCGAGTACGTTTATGCGGGTTCTACGGAAGTTTTGGGGCCGAGCCTACGTTCTCGGATGACCCACTTTAAACCCAGCCTTTTGTCACTTGTGCCCTTGTAGCGGATCAGGTGACTGAATTTAACAGTGATATATACTGAATGCTGGTCAACTGAAACACATTCCCAAGCCGTCTAACACACTTCTGTTTTATTTACTGTTCAATGCACTATTTATCTGCAACCTTTTGTTTTGTTATTTCTTAACAAATTACTTGGCCACAATAGATATTAAAGTTGAAAAATCAAATAAATATTACGTGGACCGTTATATACTAATAAAATCATGTCTATATTATTGTAATGCGTAAATTATTTATGAAAAATTCTTTTATCAACATTCCAAAACGCGACAACAGTTATTGTTGTAATAAGGATTTTTTATAAATTGAATAATAATATAATATATCCAACATAAATATTGTTTCTACCGCCCACTAGCGTGTTGCAGAAAACCAACATGGTTTATAAATTTAAATGTTCTCTGGGAGATTGTATCCCCCACGGTAAAAATAATATTTATATTGGACACACTACAACAACGTTGTCTCGGCGAATAAATTTTCATTTGAATAATATGTCCAACATTTCTAAACATTTACCACAACATACCTGTCCACATTCGCAATTCAGAAAATCCTTGTTGAAAATAAACATAAACTAAAAGTTCTCGGAGCTACCGAGATTAAAATATTGAAGCCAAACCTTAATAAAATTAATGATGAATACTCCACAAATATTTTAAAATGTGTACAACAGATAGTTTGAAATACCAAGGTTTGCACTAATAGTCTCTCTTCTTACTACTCATTTCGTAATACTCCCCAAACCATACTTAGTTACCTCCCCTTAAACGGTTTCAGCGGTCACGCTCTGACACCGCGTTCCTCGCTCCACTTTAAGAAATTTCACTTTCAGATAAACACAACAATTCTGTCTTTGACAATAATGAACACTACAATATTTATCTTGAAATAAACAATAACCTGATGATGATATTGATATGTCGAAAGTACTCGGACTAAATAAATAATATATATGAACATGGCGATTTTCTCTTCTCCTTCAATGATTAAACCAAAAATCTTATCCGCGAATCTGAAAGGATCCTATGATAGAATATGTCTAAATTATTCAACGAAACATGTCTCAATGAAATGCTGCCGAAATATGGGCATATATATACACTGTGTGCCAAATTATTATCGAGATAACTTTTTTTATAATATTTCAAAAACCATCCAATCAATTCACACAAAATTTTCACACAATGTTTGCAACATTGACCTGCGCAATCAATGAAATTTTCGTACTGATCTTCGCAATGTAAACAAACTGGCGCCATATTTGTTATCGGCACAGTGATTTGAGCGTGCCAAATTATTATCTCGATAATAATTTGGCACGCACTATATATATATATATAGAGAGAGAGATAATATTAGTGGTAAATATACATACATATGCAAAATATATAAATACCCATACATGTATATTGTTAGAATATAAAATTCCAGGAGGAAGAAACCAGGTAGAACTCAATGTCCAGGACAGAGTAAGGATATAATAAAAAGGCTTAAACACTAATATTCCATGGTCATAATTTATTCCATTGGAATCGTAAATACGATCCAATTCATCACACCTACAAATTCAAAAAGAAAACAGAAAAAACAACTGCGGAAATTAAAACAGAATTTAGAGAGTGTAAAAATGAGGAAGAGGGAGATTAAACCTTATAATATATATATATATATATATATATATATATATATATATATATATATATATATATATATATAATGGAAAACTCTTTGTCTGAAGATCGCAAATAGCGTGAAACCCAGGGTCACAAACTCACAACAATCCAACTAAATATATATATATATATATATGTGTATATATATATATATATATATACATTTATATATATATATATATATATATATATATATATATATATATATATCAACACATTAGAAAGAGCGACAACAGTTATTGTTGTAATAAGGTTTTATAAATTTCCGTCGACACTAGAAAAGTCTATTCGATTATTAAATGCCGACTGTTTTCATCTATTAATTAGGGCTAATATTATCACTAGATATGAAGAGAACATTTACTACACTTTGATCTCAATCCGAAAACCAGGAAATGTAGTAATGCGCAGAGAAGCTTTCTGCCAGTTATCACCATAGCTGATGCTACACTCCAGGAGAGCAACACTATACGCCTTCTTGGCCACACGTTTTTCCACTGACACGAAGTAGAGTGACTAAATAGAATCAATTACTATATCTACCGCGGGGAACGACGGTTCAATGTATCGCGCCAGTAAGTCCCCCCACCTCGTCTGAATCCATCCTTTACATTTATAAATCCACCATTCGTCCGTGCATAGAATAATGTTGCTATATGTGGTTTGGTGTTCCTGCTGTACGTCACAAGATTCTTGTCAAAATCCAAACAAGGGTCTCTAATACAGTAGAAGCTTTAATATCCAGAATCCCTCATTCCAAAGTGCCTCATATCCGGAATGTTTCATATCCGGAATGTTTCATATCCGGAATCCTGCATATCCGGACACTATTTTGATGTGTATATTTGAACTATTTTGGTAATATCTATCTGATGTGAAATTTCTATTTTTCAGGTAATTTACTTTGGATAATTGCTTATGTATATTTCACCCTAATGGCGTGTATTGGTGCAAAAGATGATGGGAATAAGAGGAAAGTATGAAAACGAGACACATTTGCAACAAGATAGCAACGAGATGCATGATTGTGATAAAACCTGGACTGAAAGTAAAAAAGCTATTAAAAAGGTTGTCAGTTTTATGGAAAGAAAACCAGCATTCAGCTATGTCGATTGCAAAATCGCACGCAGAGTTAAAAAAAAAGTGTCTTTCATTTAAAAACTTTCATGAACAAAAGCAAAACGAAATGCGAAAAAAGTTGAGAATGGCATTAGAAGAGAAAGAATCATCATGCAACAGCGATTAAAAAATCCTCGTTACATTATTTGTTTTGCATACGTGGCATACTTAAGTTAATGAATTTTCATTAACATTAAATAATTTATTTCTTTTTCCTTAAAATCAATTTCGTTATATTTCATTCACTATTAGCTTATTTTGTCCACTATAAAACACTGAAAATAAATGTTAAACCTGATTACAGTTCTTTTATTTTAATCTAAATATAACCCCTCATGTCCGGACTTTGTAACGAATTCCTCATATCCGGAAGGCCTTCTTAGTCATGTTGTTAGGGATTCTACTGCATTATCAATCCTGAATAGGCATCTTGACTTCAATCGACGTAACGTGGCTTACGTTTTGCCTTTTCTTCAAATATTTTCATGGGAACTCTTCTGATTTTCCTTGTGCCCGACTACACGAATTTAAGCGTGCTACTAGATTGGCAATTAGGTCTCACTATTTTAGTGTTCAACTGCCGCTTCTACTCTGACAGTTTCTTTCCTCACATTTCTCACCTGCAGAAGAAAAATGGAGGCATTTGTGATCACTCCAAACACCTTCGTAATCATCATTAGACTCATCAAACTCTTTCCGAATCCACTGCGCTATTCACAGGTTGACAAACAAACGCTCTGAAATGTTCGTATTGGAGCTTCCGGTGCGAATGCCAAGCATTTCAGGATGCCGTTTCCAAATTTTTGGCGGAGTGAATTATGTCTGTGCTCTTTTTCTTACAGATGTCGCCCAACTGATCCTACTATACCGTGCAGCCGACAAAATCTAAAACAAACAATGCGCATGCGCGAAAATAAAAATATAATATGGCGACAATTTACCCATCGCACACTGTATATATTTCATTGAATAATATAGACATATTTTGTCTACTTATACATTACTATCTATCTATCTATCTATCTATCTCTATCTATCTATCTATCTATCTATCTATCTATCTATATATATATATATATATATATATGTGTGTGTGTGTGTGGCTGTAAAAAGCATTTGAGTCTTAGTCTTTAGAATATGGGAAGCATCACGTTTTTAGCATTTACTGCTTTTGAGTGAAGACAGAAAAGGCAGAAAACGGTTTTTGCTTGTAAAAATAGATGAATAATTAAACGAATCGAAAGATCTTAAATGCTTGAAAGACTAACAAAAACGTACGTACGCCCAAAACCAACAAGCACTTTTTTCAGTTTAAATGGGAATAAGATAACAAGGACTTAGCAAAAAAATACTTTCTCTCCGAAAAAAGAAAAAAGTATAAAAAACGAAGTTTTTATGTTAATGTAAGTGCAGAGGCGGGAAAACTAATATAGCTAAGATAAAAAAGAGACAATGAAAACAAAATGGCGATGAGGTTTTTTTCTACTTCGCTGCTCGTATTCGTAAGAGTGCGCATGCGTGATTTAGCATGGAAAGAAAGATGGCATAGTGCAAAGTAATGCAAGCGAAAAGAGACGAGAAATCCAAACGCAAGTTGAAACTCTATGGCAAAGAAGTTTCAAAGAATGGGAAAAGAAGCAGGGAAGAAAGGGAAAACAAAATGAATCAGTCTTTGAGGCGATAGAGAAAAGAAGTAGAGAAAATTGGTACAAAGATGGAAGGAATGAGAACAGCTGTAGAAGTGTATAAGGGAAAGAGAAAGACAAGACAACAAAGAGATAAAGAAGGAAGAACGATAAGACAAAGAAAAGAGAGAGAGAGAGAGTTAATGATACAGACATATAGAGAGATATAGATCGTAGAAAAAAAGGAAATAAAAGAGAGGTGGATGGGAAAGGGATATAGAGTGAGAGAGAGAAAGAAAGATATAGAGTAGTAGACGAGAGACTGATGTGAGAGTGATAATTTCGAAAGAGAGAGAGAGAGTGAGTGAGAGTGAGAGAGAGAGATATATATATTTGGCTTTTTGCTAAGAAAATGAAAGAAAGTTGAATCGAAGTAAAAAATCGAATCATCGAAAATATTCAAGGGAAAAAAATGAATATATGTACAGAAATAAGGTATGTTAAAAGCGAAAAGAAAAGAACAAAGATATAAAAGAACATATATTAAGAGGTTTGGTAATGGTGAAAGATGAGGACGAGGACATTAAGATAAAGAAATAAGTACACGAGAAAGAAAGAAAGGAAAAAGAAAGAAAGAAAGAGCAAGGAAAAAGAAAGAAAGAAAGAGCAAGGAAAAAGAAAAAAAACAAGTAAAAATATTTATTTCGTAAATGAATAGCAGGCAGATACAAACATTAAATGACATAGATAGATAGATAGATAGATAGATAGATAGATAGATAGATAGATAGATAATGAACAAATAGATAGATAGATAGATTTGAATAGATATGAATAGGATAAGACAGATATATCACAATAGATAGATAGATAAATAAAGTGAGAGAGAAATCTCCATAGATAGATAGATAGATAGATAGATAGATAGATAGATAGAGTGAGAGAGAGACAAAAAGAGAGAGAACTGTCCATAGATAGATAGATAGATATGAACAGACCGACATAGATAGATAGATAGATAGATAGATAGATAGATAGATGTGAACAGATTAAGCTATTTGAATGCAGATGTGTCAGAAAAAAGAGTCTTCGAAACAATCAGATCTTTTTTGTCGTTTTCAATTCAAGTAGAAATCAAAGATAGACTAATGCGCATTTTCTTGTATTTTGCCTTCTACTTGACGGGTTTTCCCCTCTATAGCATCGACATCATACACCCCAATTACTCTTATTCTGTTAACTACATGTGCCCACTCCAGCTCCGCCATCTCACATTTCCATGTGCTTATCCATGTATAAGAAAAGAGAAAGGCAAATAGGTAGACGGATGGATAGACTGATATTTAGGGGGAAAAAGACGTCAAAAAATTTAAACAAATACAAAGTGAAAATAAAAATTATCACGAAACGAAACTAAAACTAGCATACGATACATGGGTATTTCGTAGATATGTTTGGGAACTGCTAAGTGACAACACTGGAAACTCCAGCTACAATTCATGGCCTGATCACGTCTGCATGGCGTCAAAGGCGTTAATCTTACACTTATCGTGCCAAACACCAACTGCTTGCCGTAAGATGTTATGTTTTCAGGAAACCGGAGATTTAAGACAGACTAGGACCCCTAAGAAGAAAAAGAAAAATTACAGACAAAAAAAAATAAAGCAACAGATAATAACATTTTTTGAAACCAAAACAAACGGATAATTTTCTTAACCTGGTCAACCCTTGAGCCTTTGTAAATTAGATAATCGGTAAGAATATTTCTTCTTCTTCTTCTTCTTCTTCTTCTTCTTCTTCTTCTTCTTCTTCTTTATCTCGTTATTATTATTATTATTATTCATTTGAATGTTTACATGAAGGATATAAGGTGGATGTAATTAGGGATCGAGTGAAAGAAAGACATCTATCTCCCGCGCCCTAAGGCAGCCCGATCACTGGTTCCATTGTTACTGTCTACGGATTCTGGAATCCACCAATCTCGCCTCTAGAATCTCTGGAAACGCTTCCAGATTCCCAATTATTGTGGCCACAAATCGAACTCCTACATTTCCCGAGTTGAGTCTTGGTACATTTTTTTAAATCTTCGTTCTGTCGTCAACTCAAGCAAGAGGGTGGACCATTTGCTTGGATGCCACGATATGACTGGATCTCAAAGTTGCAGATTAATTCAGTACCTGCACTTTCTCTTACAGTCTCCGCAGTTATTTTTTATATAATATATCTGTTTGGATGGACCTGAATCATTTGCACAATTCCCAGTGTAAAACTGTTCCTCATCATCCAAATCTGGCCTTATTTTCTTTCCGGATTGTTTCGCTTTAATCATTTAGATTATAAGTGTTACTTTATTTAATGCTAAATTTAAAATAGGACACTCTGTGAGGATTAACCTCACCATCGTTGGGGTATTTAATAGTGAATTCTTTTAGGCAGCAAACGTTGAGTATCGAACTCGCTACTCAGTCGTAATTATCAACCAGAGAAACTTTGCTAACTATTGTTCCATGTCAAGGCTTCTTTTTACTTAGGTTGATTTTATGACATGTCAATCGTTGGGTTATCTAATGTCTGTTTTTATGGGGCACCCAGTGAGAACCAAAAGCATTAGTCAGTAGCAATGGTCAACCAGACTTTACGGGGTTCCTATTTAGTTAGGTTGGTTGATTATACAACATGCCAAGCCTTGTTGGATTATTTAGTGTCAGTTTAAGTATAGAGCACATAGTAAGAATCAAACACACTGCAAATTAGCTGAAGCCCCTGTTTAGGTTGATTTTATGTTATACCAAATGTTCTTGGGTTATTTAATCCAAATTTTGTTTGCGGCATCCTGTGAGGGCCAGGCTCAACGAGATAAGACTTGCTAACCCTAACCCTAAACCTAACCCTCACACCGAGTCGCCCACTTGCTTATCTTGACTGATTTGACATATCAACATTTGTTGGGACATTTAATGGCGAATGTTGATGAGTCGCCTTGTGAGTATCGAACTCATTACTCAGTAGGAATATTTAACCAGACTAACATCTCTGGCGCTTACAGCAAAATCAAGCTGAAACACCACTTCACCGAAGTTAAGCAGGGTTAAGCCCAGTTACTAACTAGATGAGGGACCATTTGAGAACGGCAGGTTTTGTTAGCTAAAACCGGGTAGAAAACCGGTTGGACATGAGGCTAGAAGCTTCATCTTGTAAAATCTTACTTGTTATGAAAACCATAGCAGCACCGTGACCCGATATTTCACAATGGCGTCGACGGAACGCAACGAGGTGGAAGGGTTACGTTGAAAATTACTCAATGCCGGATAGTTCTCTAATATATAAGTCTTCTCTTATTATTTTTTTAAGGAAAGAATCGAAAGCAACCGGACGTAAGTGTTATTGAACTCAGAATACTGCGGAAGGTGCGACTGTATAAAAAAAATCACTCTGCTCAAAAGATGTTTACCGTTTCGTCATGTTACATAGAATAAAGAATTGGTGGCCTACTCAGGTGAACGCGAGGCATTAAGTCTTTTCTATACTCCAGCACTTTCCGCAGTATTATTTTTATTTATACTATAATCATTAAGCTTTTTACATCATACTTAGAATATTGCTGCCATCTATATGGTCCAGTGTCCCGGCTATTTATCTGCAGCTCCTTGATAAGATCCAAAAAAGAATCAGCAATATTATTGGTCCTGACCTGGCATCTCAACTTCAGTCGTATTCCTACCAACATAAAGTTGCCTTCCTGTGCCTTTTCTATAAATACTTTCACGGAAATTGTTCCGATGCGCTCTTCACTATGGTACTGAAAAAAGACACTAAAGGTTTTGAAGCTTTAGTTTTTCTTTCAGTTAACTAGGGTATGTATGTTAATTGGCCGCCTTTTATTTTTGTCCCTATTTTTCTTTAAGTTTCATTCTCCTCCCCTCCCTCGTTAGGTGGTCAGTGATGTCAATTCACTGGTGGATGCGGGACGCCTTTCGTTTCGCCTGTTTGTTTTTCGTACTTGTTGTGTCTGAATGAGTGCGTGTCTGTGTGAGTGCTTGGGATGAAGTTTTTATATTATTATAGTCCCGCATTGATTTCGGCCAGTTAACTGATATTTGTGCCACATTTAGTGTTTGTGGGGGGTTATTACTAACATTGTTTTGTCTATATTTCTGAGATGAGGTATTATGTACATTATTTACATTATTCGGACTATTGTCGCCATATTTATCACAACGTTTCGGCCGTTGTACGCTCCGGCCTTCTTCAGGTGGTTGGAATGTCGAACTAACTTCTTGTTTGTGGAACTCCCTCCTGGCTTCATGCTTTCCAGCCAATTTTAATCTGCAAAAATTTAAACGCAATGTCAATTGTTATCGATTATCCTTTTGATTGATTTTTTTTTCTCTTTTTATTTATTACTAATGTTTCTGATTCCTAATTCCTCCACACCCTGTAACCCCTTGCGTGCTAGTGACTGTACTGTTTTGCTTGGGGTGACACCGACGAAAAAGAAAAAAAAAAAAGAAAATCAATGATTATTCGATCTTTACTCAAGCTGTTGTCAATATTTGTAATATATATAGTTTATATTCTCTCTGGCCTTTTGAACAGGAGTAGAGATTTAACCATTGCTTCATGTTTAGGACAAAGTTTCCGATTTATTCTCAAGTGTTTTTCTTCTCTTCTACATCTCCTAGTCCCTTGCGTCTTAGTGGCGTTATCGCCTTACTTGGGATGCAATGATCTATATATATATATATATATATATATATATATATATATATATATATATTAGAATATTTTTATTATACCATGATTGTATTTCCTGAGGCGATCGCCTAAGTAAGTACAATCATAGTATTGAAACATGAAAGTTTTCTATAGTGATTTAAAAAGTTTTTATTATAATCACGTATAATAAAACTATAATATTTTGCTCTACTTTGTACTGAGCACTTTTAAAATATAAATGCTACAAACTCTGAATTTTTACTCCATTTGTCCTTTCTCTTATTTGTATATATATATATATATATATATATATATATATATGTGTGTGTGTGTGTGTGTGTGTGTGTGTGTGTGTGTGTGTGTGTGTGTGTGTGTGTGTAAAAAATTATTTATTTAAAAATTATAAAATCACTGCACTATATTTGGATGGATATATATATATATATATATATATATATATATATATATATATATATATATATATATATATTCTGTTCATTCGTTATTTTTAAAGATACAAATATACAAGTAAATGTTCTGTTTATACAGTATTAGCATCATTTACCGGAGGACACATATTTTATATGAAAATTTATCGGACATTCAGGCTGGTAGATTTTGTTAATACTGTTTATTATAAACAGAGAATTTACTTAAAAATTTGTATCTATAAAAAGAACGTATAAACTTTAAAAATGTCTTGAAATATATTGAATGTTGTCTAAAAAATTGAAATACACATAAAAATTTAGTTTGACCGTTATCAATGATGCAAAAAAAAAATTAATACGAATCAAAATAATCAGACAAAACTTGAAGGACGGATTTATGCGTTGCTATTCACACGTGGCTTGAGCGTCTCTTGAGACTTAAATTCAGCTCAGACCTCGTGGAACGCGTACTTAAGATCCATCGCGAAAGATGCTAGAGAAATGGTCGGTTCTCGGTACAGATCCAGCAAGTAACTGGCTCCTTCTTTCATCCTGTACCTTTACAAGAGCCAGATAACACCGAAGATTGGATACTGCTGAAATATATGGGTAGGAGTTGCCCAACCATTTTTCAGTCTGGAGTGAGTGCAAAAGCGTTTCTCCAACCTTGTGGGTGACAAATTCTTTTCCACCCTAAAATCCTAACCCTAACTCTAACCCTAATCATTTAAGATCAAAATCATAATCATGAGACCCACGTCTTAATACATGCATTACGCCCTGACACTAGTATATAAATAAAAGGTGAAAGGTGGCAAGACAGAAAAGTCATACCAGGGACGCTATTTCGTGTCAGAGAGAATAAAGAAAAAGAAAGGAAAAGAGGGAAAGAAACAAAGAAGGAGAAGATACGAGATAACGCTCTTATGTGTTTAACGTCTGCTTCAGTGAAATGCAAAAAAAAAAAAAATGTCAGATTCAAATCTTTTTATTTCTACTCCCTTCTTGAATTAACGACCTGCAGTCATTTATGGTTGTTGCCATATTTTGATAAAGTTGTTCCCTGTGCCTTTTCTATAAATAATTTTCCTGATAATTCTGATTATCTTTCCTCTATCGTACCGAAACTTTATTAATTTAAGCGCAGTACTAGATTGGAAGATCGGTCTCATTATTTTACATTTGAAATGGCTAGATGTAACCGTAAGTTCTATGCAAACAGTTTCTTCTCTCGCACTTCTCGCTTGAGGAAATCTTTTCCGGCTTATTGCTTCCCAATCAACTTTGATGATCAAAAATAAGTCTTTATGAATTTAATCGCAGTACTAAATTGGCAGTTCGGTCTCATTATTTTACAGTTGAACTGGCTAGATGTAACCGTAAGTTCTATGCTAACAGTTTCTTCTCTCGCACTTCTCGCTTGTGAAACTCTCTTCCGTCTTCTTCGTTCCCAGTTAGCTTTGATCTTCAAAAATTTAAATGCAATGTAAATCCTTTTCTTCTGTCTTCTAATCTCGTTCTTTTGTTGTTCTCTCTCCTTAATAGTAATTTTTCTCATATTCTCTAACTCACAGTAATTCCAGTTCTTGCTATCCGTTTCTTATGTCGCACTTCTCGCTTGTGGAACTCTCTCCCGACTTCTTGCTTTCAAAGGCACTGGGCTATCAGGAATTCCTTCAATAATTCTATCAGAACCATCTCCAGTCAAACCCAGGGTCCTAACCACAACTGCAATTATTGTTGCCATGATGCGCCGAACTGTTTAAATGTACGTTACAATTATTATTATTATTATTATTATTATTATTATTATTATTATTATTATTATTCCTTTGATTTCTGGAATATACTCATTGCATTCCGGGTTGCAACCAAAGAAATAAGGTCAGAAATGGAGACAAAATATTTTCCACGGAGCATTTTTTGAGGAAAAAAAAGAAAAAAACAAAAACAAGATCACACACATTTACCATTGATAAGCTGTCTTTAAGATGTGGGCTGTAGTTGTGAGTACAGTGTTTTTTGTATTTCTTTAAGGCTTTGGCTACCAGGAATCGCTTCAATGAGTCTATCAGGACCGTTTTCCAATCAATCGGAGTACTTCAGCTACCACTAGAATTGTTGATGTATTCATGTACCACATTTCTGAGTTTTCAATTTCAAGCTCCTTTTATTATTATTATTATTATTATTATCATAATCTCAGTAATTACTCAGAGAAGATCTTAACATATTGTAATTAAGGTATGGATACCGAGTAATATCTAGCAGTCCTAGAAAATTACAGTTTTCCTCTGTCTCTAAGTAGATTAGTGGATTAATCTTAGCGGATTAAACTAAACGCTCTTAAGAAGCTTCCTTTCTGCAATAGTTCTACTGCGCAACCAAGGAAAGTTTCTTATCAACGTCTCCATTCTTTTCCGTCACTGTACCATTTATTATTATTATTATTATTATTATTATTATTTTATTTCCTTTGATTTCTGGTGTTTGCACATTTTTTCCGGGTCCCGCCCAGAGACTTAAGGTCAGAAATGACATCACGACATTTTGTAATGACAATATATATATATATATATATATATATATATATATATATATATATAAGAGAGAGAGAGAGAGAGAGAGAGAGAGAGAGAGAGAGACAAAACCCTTCGTAAGGTGTGTGCTGTACTCGTGAGAACAAATTTCTTTTGTATTTCTGTAAGGCATGGGCTTCCAGAAATCCTTTCAATTAGTCTACTGGAGGCTTTTCCAATCAATTTGAGGGCTCCAACTACAACAGGTATTGTTGATGTTCCCATGTGCCACATTTTTGAGATTTCGATTTCAAGGTCCTTGTATTTTGATAGCTTTTTGAATATCTTCACAGGTACATTGCAGTAAGCAGGGGCTGCCATATCAATAAGGAGGTTTTTTTTTTTTTTTTGCGAACTCTAAAAAACCATGTCTGGGCAGTTAGCTTTGATTGTTCTATCAGTGTGTATTGTGTAGTCCCATAGAATTGTAACAGGTCCTATCTCCGTAACCGGGTCTGGTTGGTGTTCATACCAATTTCTTTCAGTTTCCTTCCCGTAGAAGTTGCAGATTTTCCAGTGCAGATATTGGCCCACTCTGTCATGGTGGGTTTTATATTCAATGGGTGCCAATACCGTGCAACCTGATACAATATCATTAATATTAATATACTATATTATTATTATTATTATAACTAGTGTACCCGTGCTGTCAAAGTTGATGACAAGAAGGAATGTATTATAAGTAATATGTATTATTTTGTAATTTTCGTTTAATCCAAGTACAATTTTGTAATTTAAAATAGTCCTTTCTTAACGTTAATAATTGAACAGTGTAACATTTATAAACACCTAAGGAAAGATATTCGTATATTATCCTTATTGTGTGTGTGTGCCCTGCGTTTTGCGACACACCTTGGATGTCCTTGAGAGTCAAATTTGCCGAGAAATTTAAATATCATCGCTAGTGATAGTCGATGCCACAATCCAAGACATCTCGAAGAAAACTAAGTTTAATTCAAGCTGAACTAACGTATAGACCTCGGCCAAGTTTTGTCTGACATATTTATCTCCTCCCTCTCTCTCTTTCCTTCTTTCCTTCTTTGCAGTTGTGCATCTGTTTCTTTTCGTGACTACTTCTCATTACTTTCGCAGAGAGAGGGAAAGAAGGGGACCACATTGTAGTTTGTCAGCGCGGTATCTTTTTATATATATATATATATATATATATATATATATATATATATATATATATATATATATATATATAATAAGGAAGACAAATATTCATTTTGGCTATACTTTATATCTCTTCAGATCCCAAATCTCATTTTTTTTTTACTATGAGATTTTGGTCAGAAGAGATGAATATTTCGATATTTACGAAATAAATTGCAACCGAAATGGACATTTAAGTTTTACTTCGTTATTATTAATATTATTATTATTATTATTATTATTATTATTATTATTATTATTATTATTTTCTGTAATCTACATTGAGCTCTGCCTGGATTAATATCCTCATTGGAATTAGAAATTGGTAATACTATATATATACACATACATATATATATATATACATATACAGACACGTATAGACACACACACACACATACACACACACACACACACACACACATATATATATATATATATATATATATATATATATATACAGACACGTATGCATAAATATATATATACACGTATATATACGTATATATATATATATATATACACACACACATATATATTAAGAAATGGACAAAGTCCGACAATTTATTTATTAAAGACATTTTTATGTTTAACGTTCTTTTTTATAGATACAAGTATTTAAGTAAATGCTCTGTTTATAATAAACAGTATTAAATAACATTTACCGGCCTGAATGTCCGAGAAATTTTCATAGAAAATATTCGCCCTTTGACAGGATTCGAACCTGCATTCTATACGGAACCGTCATTTACGCTGACGTGCCTTAAATAAATTCGACCTTGCCTACCGAACGCTCCTTTGTGGCCGAGTCAGTTAAGGCACGTCAGCGTAAATGATGGTTCCATATAGGATGCAGGTTCGAATCCTGTCAAAGGACGAATATTTTCTATGAAAATTTCTCGGACATTCAGGCCGGTAAATGTTATTTAATACTGTTTATTATAAACAGAGCATTTACTTAAATACTTGTATCTATAAAAGAATGTTATACACACATATATATATATATATGTGTATATATATATATAATATATATATATATATATATATATATATATATATATATATATATATATATATATATATATATATATATATATATCAGTAGTAGTAGTATTTGTAGTATAGAGTAAATCTGATGTTTTGAGAAAGATTAACATATATCGTTAACTGTAGTCTATTATCATTATTAATACGTGGATATTAATATTGTTTATCCCCCCCCGTCCAATACACACACAACATTCTGGCGAATTTAGTTCCAATTCCACGAACTGGAATCCACCTGAGATCTCCAAGACATTATTGCCGACTTTTAACTCTATCCTCTATCTCCCTTTAATTCTTTAATTCTTTAGCCACTGCGTTTCAGAGCCTTCCCAGAATTCCAATAGGTTGGCCACAGCTGTTACACTAATATTCCCCAATATACCCATCACTCAGGTAATTCCATTATTAGTTCTAGACAATTCCTTCCATTTTTTTTCCTGTTTGAAATTCCAGGTAAATGTAAGAGATTTTTACGTTTTTAATGAACAAAACCGCTGCTATGTTCTCGTGTTACCCCACATCAATGACACGCCTCAACAAGCTACTACATCTCAATTTTCATGAAGTTGTCTTTATATAGCGATTTTCCAAGCTTAGCTTAGATGTGGCACAAGGCCGAAATTATGGGGCACCCAGTGAGGATCGAACTCACTACTCAGCCGTAATTATTCTAGCAAGACAAGATTGCTAACCATTACACCGCCTCAAGGTGTCCAAGTTGTGTTTATATAAGGATACAAATTTTATTGAAACCGAATAATGTTCACTAACGGATCATACCATCCTATATATGTGAACAATTCAAAGATCACAATTGAAAATAAATCCAATGTATTCAAATACAAATTAGAGGCATGCCATTACAGATCGTTCCATTTTAAATAAATAAACAGCAGCCATTTTTAACGTCATCATTAGATATTTTCTTGATAAAACGTTGAATGATGTCGCAGTTCAAAAATAAAAAGACCTATTACGTAATTTAAAGAAAATCATTCACCAAAAACAAGGTACTGAAGCTACTAAGATGGAAGTTGGTTACTGACTGTTAGAGAATATGAGAGAAAAGAAACACTTAATAGCGTTTTTTTGCTTAAACGGCGTAGACGGGTATATACGTTTTTACCAAAATGTATTTTTCAGATACGGGCGAATAAGCACCACCCCACCCCACAAACATTACGTTAAAAAAGAAAAATAGCTACAGACGTGTTTAGATATAGATCTTGATTCTTTTTATGCAATTTTGAGCTTGAACCGAGTCCAATTGTCAACTCATAAGTCTGGTAGAGATTTTAGCCACCGCTCGGGTAATTCAAGGTACCTCAGTTTTGTAATTACTATATTAAAAAAAAGCAAATAAAAATTCGTATGAAAATGAAACGTTTTTCTCAAAATAACTGGCGGGTGAAGGGGTTAAGGGGAGATAACAATGAAAGAACCAGAAAATAATGATTAACAAATTCAAATTTTGGAAGAGCTTCTTGAAATTTTTGAAATGTCAAATAAATTATCTTTTAAAAAGATGTTACATATTATAACTTAAAAAAAACTTTCCTTAAGGTGAAAGATAAAAAATAAAATTAAAAAAAAAAACATGTTACCTTGAAAATTGTGACTGAAAACTTATCTTAAAAGCATCCTCTTATTTTATTACGTAATTATCGAAAATTTTATTAAAATCCTATCATACACGATTTTTTGCTAATGATTTTACAATAGGCAGAATAGGTTATAGGGTCTCCTGCTCCCACCGAATCTATAATAGGGGACTCCCACTTTACTCTATCTCAATTTTCATATAATAGTATACATATAAAAATTAAAAAAAATGTTATAACCTAATTATGTACAATAACGGATCATACCATCGTATATAGCGATTTTCCAAGCATAGCTTAGATGTGGCACAAGGCCGAAAGTAGGGAGCACCCAGTGAGGATCGAACTCACTACTCAGTTGTAATTGATCGTAGCAAGGAAAGCTTTCTAACCATTACAATATTTATTTCTGTAACAATACAGAAAATGTGGCACAAGGCCTAAAGAAAAGGGGGATGTAGAAAAGGACGGTCTTCATCTGTCTTAACTTTAAACTTAGCTAGCTGCAAACACTGAGCTAAACAGACAAACAATATTCCTAACACCAAAACGACACACTCTTACAAACCTTTCTTAATAAATCCACCATAATACTTCATTGTCTGAATGAAAATCCTATATAGTCCCCATATGTACAAATCGTCGTATGTGGGGGTGGGGGGGAATGAAACAACAAATTAAAAAGATCCCCAATGAGTATATACAATATGAATTAATCTATTTACAAGAAACTAAACAAAATCATTGTAAGGTAGTACCCCACCCCCACACACACAATACTTAAATGTGGCAGAAACAACAGTTCACTGGATGAAATCAATGCTGAATTATAAAATATAAGAAAAAACATTCATTCATTCCTTGCACTCAGTGAGACACGCACTCATCCAGACACGACAACGAAAAACGAAATACACACACAGGCGAAAAAGACGAAAATCACCCCACATCCACCAGAGAACTGACATCACCGACCACCTTACGAGGGAGGGGGTGGGGAATTAAACTAAAAAAAAAAAAAAGGACAGAAATAAAAGGGGCCAATGAGCAGACACACCCTACATAAGTTTACTGGAAAAAAGGAAAAAAACTAAAAATTCAAAAAACAAAACCTACACTAACCTAATTTCGGGATGGGTTGCCCAAGTTCTACCCAGGAAGAACAATGTCCGGATGCCTAATCGGTATCAAAATGCCACTCTAGGTCAGCCCCAAATGATTTTTTAAGCTAGCTTAGATGTGGCACAAGGCCGAAAGTAGTGGGTACCCAGTGAGGATCGAACTTATTACTCAGTCGTAAATGATCTAGCAAGACAGACATCCTAACCATTACACCACGTCGAGGTGCCCTTATGCCATCCTATATATGTGAACAATCAACTAGAAAAGTGAAAATAAATACATTATCTATATCTATAAAAAGCAGGATGTGTGTGTGTGTATGTGTGTCTGTTTGTGTGTGTGTGGGGGGCGTAATGAATCCACGGCCGCAATTTTCGACGGATTTGCACCAAAATTTACATGCACATGCTCCAAGTTAGCGGGAAGACCAAGGCTGACTTTGCATTTCCCAACTCCCATCGATAGTGGAAATAATCGATTTTTTCATGCTTCTACGGCAGTTTTCATATAGTTTGCGGCCATTTTGTACTGCAGAGTGAGAGCCAATAGCTGGCTGCCACGAATAGGCAGGAAGATTCTATTGGCCAGCGTGTGAGCCAACAGCTGACTGACACGAATGTCAACTAGCATGCAAAAAAAATCGATAGCTGCATTCGTCACAAGTGTGAAATATTTAGATCTGCATGGCATTGGCTCATTCACTTGCTTAAACTCAACGTTGATTCTGATTCCGCAGAACTGGCTTGGGTGTGAAAAAGTATTTGTTGTTAACATTCTTTTTTCATTCGGTTTTTCCAGTTACGAGTTCTTTTTTAAAGCTGATCGTTTTGTGTTCATTTTGTTTAGTTATTTTTTCGTAACAGATTTAATGTTTACTACAGAGCTTAGAAAAAATTTTCAGTGTGAGATAGGCAAGAAGTAAAGCATGTAGCAACATCAGCACGGCAAAGGGCACTCCTTTAGAGGCAAGGAAGGGCAAAAATATTTTAAGTCAAGTGATAGTGATTGCTGTATGAGTCGTACGATTTTTGAATCAAGCACGGGCAACGCCGGGCCATGCTGCTAGTATGTAAATACAAATTAGAGACATGTCATAATAGATCATTCCATCTTAAACGAAACAACACTGTTTTGCGGTAATTTTTAACGTTAATATGACATTTCCTTCTCGATAAAAAGTTGAATGATATAGCAGTTCAAAAATAAATGCAACTCTTAGAGTTTTTTTTATTATAAAAAGCTAAGTTTCTAATCATATAAGACGATTCCGCTTTCATCGCTGTCATTCGGCCAGTATTGGTAAATATCGGGTAGTTTTAGTGTCATGGACTAACTCCTGTGTTTCTTTTCCTGAGGACTGCCTCTTTAGTGACAAGTGACACTCGAACATCTTTGGTCATAAAACTCACTACTGAATATTTCGTCACGGTCGGTTTACTTTGCGTTGGAAAATTGAGAAAATTTACTGATGTTTTAAATTAACCTATTTGTAATATTGTTTTAAACCTATCTATAAATCTTTCTTTCTCATTGTTTTAAAGCTATCTATCTATCTATCTATCTATCTATCTATCTATCTATCTATCTATCTATCTATCTGTTTCACAGATATACTAAATAAACAGGTATATTTAAATCAATCGATACTTGATATGATATCAATTATATTATATATGAACACATGATATCCTAAAAGATGAAACGCGACACGCCAAAATATTTTCCTCTTTGTTATAGTTACTGTAATTAAATTTTTTATTAATATACAAATATTTATATATTGTTTTCCCATCTATCTATCTATCTATCTATCTATCTATATATATATATATATATATATATATATATATATATATATATATATATATGAAGAAATATAGTCTTAAGGTGTGCTATATTTATGGGATAACGTGCTCAATATCAGAGATAGTGCGTGTGTAAATATAAAAGTGAACATAAAGTCAACACTTAGAGGCGACAGTGGCCTGACGATTGCATATAGCATGAAACAGACAGTCGCTTCTAAGTGTTGACTTATGTTCACTTTTATATATATATATATATATATATATATATATATATATATATATATATAAAACTATTCTTAAAAAGAGTGATCAATACAGAGTAAAGCAAATATAATTATTTATTGAGAAAATTTACTGTTGTGTTTGTTCACAGACAGTTTTTGTGGATCTTTTACTGCTTTAGCTGTTATGTATGTTTAACGACAAGAAAAAAGTCTGTTTTTGTGTTTTAAATGTATTTAAATTAATAATATATATTTTTTACATTTTATTTTAACACCACAATAATTAAACTAATAAATTAAGCTATATTTTATAATGTTTACATTTTATGGTAACAACGCAAAAATTTACATAAAAATAACTATTTAGTACCATTCATTATTAATAGAATTTCTAAATAACAAAACGGTAAATTCTGTTTGTTCGTCCCTGTGTCTGAACCCCCTTTAACTCAGGCTAAATTTACTTTTATATAGACATGGTATACCTTTTTGGAATCAGGATGATCCTGGGATTGAAAATCTGCGCTTCATCTGGGGTTTGAACATCCAACATTTATGTCCGGATGAAGTTGGAATAGTTAAAAATTCAAATTTTAAAATGCTCATAAAACTCACTATTCAATATTTCATCACGGTCGTTTTACGTTGCGTTGGACAATTGAGAAAATTTACTGGTGTGTTTGTTCACAGACAGTTTTTGTGCATCTATAAGCGCTCTAGCTATTATGTATGTTTAACGAAATGAAAAAAAAAATCCGTCTTTGTGTTTTAAATGTATTTAAATTAATAATATATTTTTTACATTTTATTTTAACACCATATTAATTAAATTAAGCTATATTTCATATTGTTTACATTTTATAGTAAGTCGGCAAAAATTTAGATAAAATAACTATCTATTTAGAAGCATTCATTATTAACACAATTTCTAAATAACAAAACAGTAAATTCTGTCTGTTCGTCCGTGTGTCTGAACGACCGTTAACTCGGGCTAAATTTGCTTTATATAGACATATTATACCTTTTTGGAATCAGGATGATCCTGGGATTGAAAATCTGCTCTTCATCTGGTGTTTGAACATCCAACATTTGTGTCCGGATGAAGTTGGAACAGTTAAAAATTCAAATTTTGAAATAACTGAAAAAAAAACCCCAAAAAAAAACCCCAAAAAACATTAGTGATTTTATAAGTTTTTAATTAATATAGTTTAAAGTAACACAAAAACGTGGTGAATTTAAGATATGTTTTTGTTTTTAAATTCATTTTAAAATATCTTTAAAACTTTGTGAATTGAGGAAATCAATTTTATTTCTTAAAAAAGTCAAAGAATCAGAATTAATGTAAGAGGTTTTGTGATGTGAAGCTCCGCAAAGTTTGTGATTTAAAGAACTCAACTCAATTGAAGTTCCACGGAGTTTGAATTTTGAAGAACTCAGTTTTCGGCCTGAATTGGATTTTCGGCCCAAATCGGTTTTTTGGTCGGAATTGGTCTTATAGCCCGAATCAGAGTTAAAGTGAAGTTTTGAAATATCATGGAATGAATTGAGGAATTCAAAATTAATTTCTCAAAATTATCATCGCTGTTTTCTAAGCTGGAATGGAAGTTTGGTTTTGCTCCGAAGGACTAATTAGCCCTTCGCAGGAGCTAGCTTTGTAGCAGTGCGGCTTTTAAGCTAGTTAATAATATTAGGTAGGTAATAACACAATATTTTTTTTCTGTTTTTTACCAGTGCTCTTATAGCAATTTTTGCTGATATCATTGAATGTTTTTACCAGAGCTCATATTGCCATTTTGGTTGTTATTATGACTGGTAAAAATGGTTGGTGAAGACATTAGGTTCATAATACCCAGATTCATACACAGATGGACACATGGTACAGTGGGTAAAGGCGTTAGTTAGATCCAGTGACAGGAGTTCAATACCCGGTTAAGGAAGGGGAGAACTTTGAGAGAGGAATGAACAGGAGATAACTGATAACTGACATTCTTTAAACTAAAACAGTCTACTCCAGTGAGCGAAATAAAGGGTTCAGTTCGACATTCCAACCACCTGAAGAAGGGCGGAGCGTACAACGGCCGAAACGTTGTAATAAATATCGCAACAAAGATGAGGATAATAGTTCGAATAATGTAAATAGTGTACATAATAGCACATGTCAGAAATATACACAGGTAAAATTTCTGATTTACGATCAAATAAGAATTAAAAAAAAAAAAAGTAAACGAAACGTAAATATCGATTAAATTCTTTTAAAAAATATTAAAACAATATTGTTACTTATTATATCTTAAACTAAATAGTGGTCAAATATGAGAACAAAAACAAAAAAAAGAAAGATATATTAGCCTTAAAATTGCGACTGGAAACTTATCTTAAACGAATGCTCACACTTATTACATAAGTAATGAAGACATTAAAATCCAATAATTTTTTAGGAATTTTAAAAATCTGCGGGAAAAAAAAGTGTGCGTTATTTGTTAACAAATCATATGTATGGGATTTTAAGGTTCATTAAGCCAGGCAGTAGGGTCTCTGATAGGGAGAAGGGCTCTCCTTCCGGATCCTTTCGGAGGGAATGGCATTATGTAGAGAGTTGTTTTTTGTTTTTTCTCCGTTGGGATGGCTGCTGCGGTTGGAGTATTTTTTCCGCTCCGGAAGCCTTCTCTATTCAATTACGTTCCCCAAGCCTGTTGCGTGACATCTGTTACGTAGCCGTGGTATGACCGGCTATGACAATCTTACACGAGCAGATTAGACAAGCTATGACCGGTATAAGACCAGCGTTCCAAGTGAAAACACTCGTGTCCCCACGTTTAAAACGATCTTGTGTCACAACCTGGCTCAGTGGGGGTGGGGGGTCAAGTAAATCTCGGGTCTCTGATCGGGAGATTGGAGGCTTTGAAGAGCGTGGTGACACTTCTTAATTTCTGTTGTTCCCAGGTTCACCCTGTCCCGAGGTGGTAGCACCAGTTAGGGTCCCAGATATGGGCAAATAGTTAATCTCACAATCAAACACTATGAAAGTATTACAATGCTTATTGTAACCGCGATAAAATCTGCATTCCGTTGTGATGGTTTTGTATATATATATATATATATATATATATATATATATATATATATATATGTGTGTGTGTGTGTGTGTGCGCGCGCGTGTATGTGCGTGCGTAATCACGATCCAATTCATCATCGTGATTACGATTCCAATATAATAAATTATAACCATGGAATATTAGCTTTTGAGCCTTTTATATTATATCCTTACTCTGTCCTGGGCATTGAGTTCTATCTGGATTCTGTCCTTTTGGGAATATATATATATATATATATATTTATATTTATATTGACCACTAATATTATCTATGTATGTATGTATATATATATTTATTAGATAAAAAAAAAAAAATTATATGACTTGTTTAACGAATAGCCCAATCATCAGATTCATAGTAGGAATAATTAACTACAAACATGCATACTACATAACACACTTCATAATCCATAGCCTAAATTAGTAGTTTAAATACCTTACATATAAGATAACCCTTTATGAAGTCGTCAAAAAACTAAACGTTACGAAAGTTTTCCTTTTTCCTTTTTTTTTTTTTTTATACAATTCCTTTCATAATAAAATAAAATAAAATAAATAAATAAATCTCCATAGACAATCAAACTAGACGATGGCCAATAAATCTTCCGTTTCATTTTTGACACCCCCACCTTTCCCCGACTTGACACCTTGAAAGTATCTCTATACCGCTACTCATCATTAACACCCTACACTCGCCTACCCAATTTAGAAAATTCACCATAGCTGTTACCATGGGGATTTTGATTTCAATTTTAAAACAAGTAAATTTCAGATATACGTTATTCCAACAAAAATTTCGCTTGAGGATGGAACGGAGCCCATTTTACTTTCAACTCAATTTAATTTAAAGGATTATATTGAAGTTTTCGGCTCTAGTTTTGAAACATGAGACCTCTTATGTAGCGATTTGGAATCATATTTTTTAAATAAATAATTATATATATATATATATATATATATATATATATATATATATATATATATGTGTGTGTGTGTGTGTGTTTGTGTATGTTTATCGCAGTTACATATATATATATATGTATATATATATATGTAAATAAATAATTATATATATATATATATATATATATATATATATGTGTGTGTGTGTGTATATGTGTGTGTTTATCGCAGTTATATATATATGTGTGTGTGTCTGTTTTTAATCGCAGTTATATACATATATGTGTGCGTGTGTGTGTTTATCGCAGTTATACATATACGTGTGTGTATGCTTATCGCAGTTATATATATATATATATATATATATATATATATATATATAGCCTGGATAAATAAATGTGTATTGACTGCGATTGATAAATACGATCATTTTTTTTCTCGATTTTGAACTCAGCTTGGCGAAATTTCCTTTTGCGCTGATGACCATTACACTGTCATCATATCCAAATAGGACATGTTTTCATGTACAGATTGCTAAGTGGAACCGGACGTTCTCTCGTGATAGCTTCTTCTTCTCCCGCACTTCTCGCCTGAGGTACTCTCATCCATCTGCTACTTTTTTCCTGTCATATACGATCTTCAAAATATTTTAAAGCTACGTCAATCGCCATCTTGTGCCTTCTTAAGAAAAATGCAATTCTTTTATTGTCCGTTCTTACCAATATGATTTTTTCTCGGTTTCTTTTACTCTCAGTAACCACTGGTGTCTTAGTGGCTTTATTGCCTTGTCTGGAGTAAAATAATTATGAATAAATATACTTTACACTGACTGTTTTAGACCACTAACAAATGGCTGCTTCCCAATGGAGATGAAGTGACACCAAGTCTTCTTAAATACACTGGCTGGTTTTATCAATAGCATTATCCGGAACTTGTAAGTCTTCTACAGACTAGCAGTTTTTCGAACATCTTTTGGATCGTGCCAAGTTTTCCTTCAACGACTGGTATTACTGTCACCTTTATGTTTCATTCAATTTTTACTTTCTGTTCGGATGTAAGAATGAAACTCTCTACGTACGTCCTTGAGTCTTGTGGCTTTATTGCCTCGCTTGGGGTGAAATGAATAGATAAATGAAATGTTTTAATGAGGATCAAATTGAACTACAGCTTTCGGACTATAATCTTCTTTAAGGGGGTCGGTGATCATGGCTCTCCACGAGTTCTTCTGGGACCAAATATTTATTTTCCTTATAACTAGTATTCTATTTAATATTATGAAAGTTAATATATGAGTACAATTTCCTCTGTAAAATCCCTGTAAGATAATAGCAACTACGGAAGGCAAGACAAAACATGCTTATATTATGTGATTTTTATTTTAACTGGTAATTGCTGACGCGTTTCGTCCAATGTGGACTTTATCAACGCAAAATACGAAAATGAAATTAAAATGAAATTAATTGAATAAAGTAACTAATAAAAACAAAAGCGTTTCTCTACATTCCAGTTGCTAGATACATTATGTTTTTGTTTTTATTAGTTATTTTATTCAATTAATTTCATTTTCGTATTTTGCTTTGATAAAGTCCACATTGGACGAAACGCGTCAGCAATTACCAGTTTTCCCTATTGTCATTTTTATTCATAAATATTGTCTTCTCTACTGGTTAAATCGGAGAAATTTTCATATATATATATATGTAATTTGCAGCTCTTGAAGCGTTGTAGTACTGCAAAGTTTATTTTATTATAATGGATGGTTATTTTATTGAGGCACTATCTATCTATCTATCTATCTATCTATCTATCTATCTATCTATCTATTTTCGTTTACGCATCTATCTATCTATCTCTCTCTCTCTCTCTCTCTCTCTATCTATCTATCTATCTATCTATCTATCTATGGGTTTCATAAACCTGATCGAGAAAAGTGATCTGATATGGATATATAAGATAAGCATCTATTCTATGCTTTCGGATTGATAGACATATAACGACTAGAACAGACAGATAGATATGCGCAAAAATAGGTAAATAAATCACCTAGGCTATTTAACCACACCCAGAACTGGAATCACATGATAAAAGAATAGTAAGTAAATATAGGTAACGCCCACTTGCACCCCCCAAACTTTTTCGTGTTCGTGCAATCTATCGCTCAGTCTTTCTTTTGAAATCATTTAAGCACGTTTCACTGCACATGCGCACACAAAACGGAAATTACGTCAAGCGTTCTAAGCTCAGATGAAGACAATTCTCTCTGTTGCTTTTTGTTGTTGTTGCTGTTATTGTTGTTGATGCTGATGTTTTCTGTATTCACAAAAGCAATTTTAGGTCGCGCGTCTTATCTCATTTAACGCATCGATAGATAGATAGATAGATAGATAGATAGATAGATAGATAGATATGAACAGAATTAGATAGATATGAACAGAATGAGATAGATAGATAGATATGATGAAACCGAGTGAGATAGATAGATAAGAATAGACGCAGATATGAAATGACTTAGATAGATATAAAGAGATGCAGATAGATATATACATAGACATTAAATGACTTAGATAGATAGATAGATAGATAGATAGATAGATAGATAGATAGATAGATAGATAGATAGATATGAAGAGACTTAGAGTGATATATAGATAGGCAGATAGATATGAAAAGTTCGAGACAGACAGATAGATAGACAGACAAGACAGACAAATAGATAGATAGATAGATATGAAGAAACCGAAATAGATAGATAGATAGATAGATAGATAGATAGATAGATAGATAGAAAGAAAGAAAGATATAAGAAAGAAATATATATATTTAGTGGGATAGATCGCCCTAAAAATAATATATGTACTAATAGTAAATAGATGCATGTATATGTGTATTTTTACAGCCATATATCGATACAACAATATCAATTTAGGTTTTTTAGGTAAATCAATCTCTCCCTGTTCAGGTATTCTCAAATCTCTATCTCTTCTCTGAAGAAGACCGGAGCGTACAACGGCCGAAATGTTGTGATAAATATGGCAAAAAAGATGAGTCTGAACAATGTAAATAGTGTACATACTACCCCATCTCAGAAATATAGACAGATACTGCAGGTATTTATTTTTCATCCGACATTTTTATTACTTCAAACAGACGCACCTTTTTGTTTTGTCTAATTTTAAACTGTCTATTTCGCCTGTCGATTTGCGCATTCGAGAATTTTTAATAGGGAAAATGTCTTCCCCCTCAAAGTTCGAATCTGCGTCCTCCTTTGTAGGAGTAAACCTCTGTTTGACTGAGTTTACTTTAGATTACACGTACAGAGATAGTTTTACAATTGCCATTAAGCGAAATCCTTCTCGTCATAGACAATCAAATTTTACATATCATCTGTTTCGTATCCAAAAGTAAACAAAGCAATTTTTAAAGAAGTAATGGATTTGTTTAAATTTATTAATCTGGCAGATTTTATCATTTTAAACTTTATTCTTATTAGATACATATATTTGAGTAGATGCTCTGTTTATGTATTAAACGTTCGGTCTGATGACGTTTACCTCTACTCGGAGGAATGCATGTTCGAATCCTACCATGGAACGCATTGTTTGGTTAATAAGATCTCTAATAAGATAACGAAAATAAATATGACATGTGTAATACACACATGGCACATGCACATATCACGTATCGTTCAATACATGACTGACGAGGCAGATTTTTTCCCTGCAGTAGGTTTCCTTTTCTATCTGCGGTAAACCAGTTACCATCCAACTGATAGTACGTCCTTGCGTCTTGTGGCTTTATCGCCTCGCTTGGGGCGAAATGAATAACTCAATGAAATGTTTTGGTGAGGATCAAATTGAACTACAGCTTTCGGACTACAATCTTCTTTAAGAAGGTCGGTGATCATGGCTCTCCACGATTTCTTCTGCGACCAAATATTTATTTCCCATATAACTAGTATTCTATTTTCTATTTAACATTATGAAAGTTAATATATGAGTACAATTTGCTCTGTTATGCTAAAAGTCTGAGGCATTAACCTACGAATCAATTAATGAATGTTTTGATCCTAGTTTTTAAAATAATAAACCGTATGAGGTACTTTCGACGGTTCTACCAGTCATCATCATGCATAGAAATTATTGTGTTTTTGTTAATATTCAGGTAGCATCCGAGACGAAAAAATGTAATCCAATATAATAAATTTTAAATATAATAAATTTTACCAAAAACAAAAGAGTTTCTATGCCTGATGATGACTGGTAGAACCGTCGAAAGTACTTCCGCATCTAAGGAAGACCTAATACAGTTTATAATTTTGAAGAAAAGGGATCATGGCATTCATCGAGTGATTAGTGGGTTAATGCATCTTTAAAATTTTGCTAGCGAAAGGATTGCGCCATTTTATATCATTAGGTTTAGTAATTTACTTTTTTTGTATGAATGATTCATTTATATATATATATATATATATATATATATATATATATATATATATATATATATATATATAACTTAATATATATATATATATTAAACTTAATATGTGTATATTTATTAAACTTTTATATGTGTATATTTATTAAATTTAATATATATATATATATTAAACTGTATATATATATATATATATATATATATATATATTAAACTGTATATATATATATATATATATTAAACTTAATATGTACATATATATATATTAAACTTTATATGTGTATATTTATTAAATTTAATATATGTATATTAAACTGTATATATATATATATATATATATATATATATATATATATTACACTTTTATATGTGTACATTTATTAAACTTAATAAATATATATATATATTTATTAAACTATATATATATATATATATATATATATGTGTGTGTGTGTGTGTGTGTGTGTGTGTGTGTGTGTGTGTGTGTGAAAATATATAGAAAATAGGAAAGAACTTGTTGGGTAAATAATCCAAAGTTCTTTAGTATAATAAAAATCTATTAAACAATAGACATGAGTTAACGGTTTTTTGCATTGAATAATTAGCTTAAAAACAAACATAAAACAATTTTTTATAATCCATAGCCCTAATAAATAGTTTAAATACTAAAAATGATAACCCTTTATGAAGTCGTCAAAAAAAATGTTACGGCAGTTTTTTATACACAAAACCCTTTCAGAAAGAAATAAAATAAAAAAATAAATAAATCTCCATAGACACGTAAACCAGACTAGGCGAAAATATCTTCCGTTTTAAATTTAGACACCCCCACCTTACCCCGACTTGACATCTATGAATGTAACTCTATAATGATACAAATTATTAACACCAAAAACACTCCCTCCTATTTAAACAATCGCCCTGGCTGTTACCATGGAAATTTTGATTTCAATAATGAATATGCTATTAAAACACGTAAATTTCAGAAATAAGTTATTCCAAGAAAAATTTCGCTTGAAGATGGAATAGAGATTACTTAAATTCAATTTAATTCAAATAATTATATTGAAGTTTTCGGCTCTTGTTTTGAAACATGAGACCTCTTATGTAGCGTGTTGGAATCATATTTTTAAATAAATAATTATATATCTCCAAGTATAGAATTGGTTTATACGGAATAAATTCCAATAACCAACAAATACTATTCTTAAAAGAGTGCTCAATACAGAGTAGATCAAATATAATTATCTATTCGAAAATTATAACATAAATATGTTATAAAATCACTACAAAAATGGCCATTTTGTTTCAAACTTCTAGTGTCTTACCAAGTGATGGTGTTGAACACCATCACTTGATGAGCCACCAGAAGTGTTGAAAAAATGGCTATTTTTGTAGTGATTTTATAACATATTTATGTTATAATTTTCAAATAAATAATTATATATATATATATATATATATATATATATATATTTAAAAAGGAATATTGTGGTGTTGATATTAGAATTAATATGGGACGTTTCTACTATTTGTGGACTTTGTTCGTTTTGTACTGTTGAGGATGAAACACTATTGCCAGTGAAGATTGTCTGTTCAATATATTTCTCTTCTTCTCCTAGGTGTTCTCGGTGGTATATTCTAAAGGCTCTGAGGTAGAATTCTGGGATTGGTCGACATTTTATGTTGGTTTTTTTTTATATTTAGAAATTGATTTGATGTTGGGTTTGCTGTGAATTTGAAGGTATGTTTCATTATTAAGATGGTATGATTCCATTATTCGTTATTTGATGGTATGTTTCTTAATTATTATTATTATTATTACTTTAAGTTTCTGTCTAGTAGATATGTATTGTTCTTGATAAATGAACGTCCGCATTAACTAAAACTCTACTTAGGTAACATACATAGATGATGTTCTTTTATTATATATATATATATATATATATATATATATATATATACATCGTGTATTTAGGCAGCAATCCTTTTTATATACATGTTTCGTTAAAGACGACTGACAAACTACTGGAATTAAGCTTTTTATTCAATATTTATTGTGTCATATCCAGATAGATAGATATAAGCAGAGATAGATAGATATATATGAACAGACTAAGATAGATAGATAGATAGATAGATAGATAGATAGATAGATAGATGATAGATATAAGCAGAGATAGATAGATAGATAGATATAAGCAGAGATAGATAGATAGATAGATAGATAGATAGATAGATAGATAGATATAAGCAGAGATAGATAGATAGATAGATATAAGCAGAGATAGATAGATAGATAGATAGATAGATATATATGAACAGACTAAGATAGATAGATAGATAGATAG
>CAHIKZ030002655.1:155000-170000 GCA_903632075.3 Acanthosepion pharaonis
TTAACACTTTCACTGCTACTCATTTGCCCAGTGCTGCCCCCATCCGGCCAGCCATTTTGAAAAAAAAATGCCAAATTTCAACCTAGATATTTTATTACACAAAACTGGCGCCAGTGTGTTTTACAGCCTTCCATTTTCATGTATATACCTGGGAATGACTTAACAGATTAGTAATGGGTATACACATGATATCTTTTGAAGCATTGTCCTTTGTGGAGTGGGACTTCACACTTTTTTGCAGAAGTACCTTGTTTCTGAGCATTTTCCAGCTTTTTTGCCGACTCTGCATGGCTTGGAAGGGTACCTTTTTTATTGTTTGGTGGAATGTCTACCAAGTCATGAGCTTTCATTCCACCAACCAGGCGATTGGCAGGATTAATTTTAGGTGCCCTTGGACATACGGTCACGGGCGCTGGGAGCATCAACATACTAGCCGCATTTTCGTCAGGAATATTTTCAAATTAGATACGAAACTACCATGACGTAGAGAAAAATCGAAGCTGACTAATAATTTGCATGATAGAACAGTTAGAATTTCCCGTATTCTACGATAGATGGCGCAACGGGACACTCATATGCAAAAAAACGTAGGTTTCCGTACTTAGCCAGCTGGAGCAAGATAAGAAAAATGAAGCTCTCTTTCAGCGGAAGGGTTAGTTTGCTGCTAGGAACATTTGCTGTGTCGTGCTAAACAATATAGTTTTGTTGTTATTTTTACTATAAAAATGTGTTTTTTATTTCTTTCGTAGTGTTTTGGGGTTGATTATTTGACCCTAGCTGGGGCCTTAGCAATTGCTACCACACCGGTTTAAGAAGGACCTAGGAACCAGAGCAATTAAGAAATGGTTTCACGCCCCCTGAAAACCTCCTGATCGGATGCCTTGCTGCAAGAGTTAGCTTATTGTCATACCCAGGTCCTGACGATGAAGAAAATGAAAATATATGCAATGAAAATATTGGTTTCTTAAAGCATACATTATCTGTACACAAAAAATGCAGATTTTGTTGAGCTTGACTCAACAGTGTTCCTATCTAAAAATATTTAGTATCTGTCTTTATTTCTGAGATGAGGTATTATGTACACTATTTACATTATTCGGACTATTGTCCTCATCTTTGTCGCCATATTTATTACAACGTTTCGGCTTTTCAGTATCTGTCTATATTTCTGAGATGAGGTATTATATACACTATTTACATTATTCGGACTATTGTCCTCATCTTTGTCGCCATATTTATTACAACGTTTCGGCCTTTCAGTATCTGTATATTTCTGAGATGAAGTATTACGTATCTGTCTATATTTCTGAGATGAGGTACACTATTTAGATTATTCGGACTATTGTCCTCATCTTTGTCGTCATATTTATTACAACGTTTCGGCCTTTCAGTATCTGTCTATATTTCTGAGATGAAGTATTACGTACACTATTTAGATTATTCGGACTATTGTCCTCATCTTTGTCGCCATATTTATTACAACGTTTCGGCCGTTGTACACTTCGGCCTTCTTCAGGTGGCTGGAATGTTGAACTGAACCCTTTATTTCGCTCACTGGGGTAGACTGTTCTAGTTCCACGAGCCATGTTTAATGGATGTCAGTTATCAGTTATCTCCCGTTCATTTCTCTATCCAACTTCTACACTGCCTTAACCGGCTAATGAACTCACACTCTTTGGGTCTTGTCACTGGATCTAACCAACGCTTTTACCTACTGTGCCATGTGTCCTCGAGGACAACGGCCGAAACGTTGTAATAAATATGGCGACAAAGATGAGGACAATAGTCCGAATAATGTAAATAATATAAAAATATTTATGTTTGCCTCGGGGTTCTTGACAGGCTCCAGAGGCGGATATGCAATATTATTGGCCCTGCTCTGGCATCTCGTCTACAGTCACTTTCTCACACACGCGCCGTCGCCTCTCTCTGTCTGTTTTACAAATACTTTCATGGCAACTGCTCTGAGGAGCTGCATTCGCTGGTTCCCAGAATTCATGAGTTCAAGCGCCCTACGAGGATGGCATCCCGCTCTCACCCCTTCACTGTCGAAACTCCTAAATGTCTCTTCTACTCCAATAGCTTCATGTCTTGCACCTCTCGCCTGTGGAACTCCCTTCCCTATTCTAGTTTCCCTGTGAGCTATAATCTCCAGCTATTCAAATGTAATGTCAATCGACATCTCCAGTTGCCTTGATCTATCCACTACCCTTCTCCTCATCCTTTCTTCTATCACTCCTATCTGATCTTGCTCCAAATTTTCTGTAACCCCTTGCGTCCCAGTGGCTTCTCGCCTAGCTTGGGATGAAACGCTTAAAAATGTCTATGTGTCCATGCTTTCGAATATTGCAATCACATTTAGTCTGAGGCTCCTGTTATGTGTTTAGAGATATTTGATAAAAGACTAAGAAGAATCTGAAATGTTAATGACCCTGATCTAGCATCTTGACATTTTATCCCACCCGTAACGTGGCTTCCTTTGTCTTTTTTCGATAAGTACTTTCATGGCGATTGTTCTGATGGATTTTGCTCTATGGTACGTAGATTTTCTGAATTTAAGCGCAGAACTGGATTGGCGGAAAGGTATCATTATTTTACATTTGAACTGGCTAGATGTAGCCGTAAATTCTATGTTAACAGTTTTTTTCCCTCGCACTTCCCGCTTGTGAAACACACTTCCGGTTTCTTGCTTTCTAGTCAGCATTGATCTTCAAAATTTATGTCAAGTGTTATGTTTTATCTTAATTCCTGTTCTTTTATTGTTCTCGCTTCTAACTAATGTTTTGCTTTTTCTTATATTCTTTCACGTTCAGTAACCCCAAGCATCTTAGTGGCTTTATTGCCTTGCTTGGGGGGATTTAGAAAAAATGGCCACACATCAGAACCTTTTTTGAATTCCATTTTAGAATATACTCAGCACTTCCGTACTGTTTCTTCGTAAATATTTTCTTTGAAGCCATTTTCTTTCATTAAATGGTCGTAGATTTCTTTCTTGCTTGTTTTCTTCCTATTCTTTTGTAATCTCCATCTTCTTCCATTTTCTTGGCCTTACTTCATTGATCCTTATTTATTTTCACGCATTTTTATTTTCAGTTTCCTTCCTGATTTTTGGTTTTCTTCTAAAATTGATCATTTTTTCGTTTCCAGTTTAAGATTCATTATTTTTCTTGTTTTTCACTCATCCATTTTGATTTTCCTTCTTTGTTTCATTCATTTTCTCTCTCTTTCTCTTCTTTCTTTCTCTCTTGGATTATTCAGGTGTATAATTTTCACTGGTTCATCTATCTATCTATCTATCTATCTTAGCCTCTTCATATCTATCTTAGCCTCTTCATATCTATCTTTGCCTTTTCATATTATCTATCTATCTATCTATCTATCTATCTTAGTCTCTTTATATCTATCTTGGCCTGTTCATAATATCTATCTATCTATCTATCTATCTATCTATCTATCTATCTATCTATCTATCTTAGTCTCTTCATATCTGTCTTAGCCTGTTCATAATATCTATCTATCTATCTATCTATCTATCTATCTTAGTCTCTTCATATCTATCTTGACCTGTTCATAATATCTATCTATCTATCTATCTATCTATCTTAGTCTCTTCATATCTATCTTGTCCTGTTCATAATATCTATCTATCTATCTATCTATCTATCTATCTATCTATCTATCTATCGTCTATGCTTGTTTGTTGCTTTCATAACTTGCCGTATTGTTTTTTTTTACTTCATTTGTTACAATTTTTTATTGTGTGACTTCATTTTTCTTTCTTGCTTATTTTTCTTTTCTTTTCTTTCTTTCTTTCTTTCTTTCTTTGCTTACTTTATTTCATCACACCCTCTTTTTTCCTTTCTCTTCCCTTTTTTCCTTTTTGTTTCTTTACTATTCTTTCTTCCATTCTTTTTCCCCTTCCTTTTAAACTTTCGCTCCATTTTGCTTTTCAGTCTTTCCTTCTCCCAGCTCTCGTTTTAACTTTCCTTTTCCTTCCCTCTCCTTTCCTTCGTTCGTTCCTTCCTTCCTTTTCTTCACTTCATACCTTCTTTCCTTTTCCTTTTCCTTCCTTTTTTTGTACCCTCCATCCATTTCTCCACTTTATACACTTCTTTCATTCCGATTTTTCTTTCATCCTTCTTTTCTGCATTCCTTAATCGATAGTTTTGCATCATTTCCTTCCTTTTATCTTTATTTATTCCTCCCCTCGCCAATTTAACTTTTCCTTCATTATACCTTTTTTCGTTCTTTTATTTCTTCCTTCCTCTTCTACTGTTTTCTTCCTTCCTTTACTCTTTGACCATATTTCTCTCCGTTCAACCTTTCCACTTTCCCTTTCTTTCTTTCTTTCTTTCTTTCTTTCTTTCTTTCTTTCTTTTCTTTCTTTCTTACTTCATCCCTTTCTTCTTTTGCTCAACATCAATTCTACTTTCTGTTCAACTTTCCCCTCTCTTCCTTCCTTCCTTCCTTCCTTCCTTCCTTCCTAACTTCATTCATTCATTCCTTTCCTCTATCATTTTTTCGTTCTTCCTTTTTTTTCCTTGTTTATTTTTCCCTGTTTCCTTCCCTTCTATCTTCTTTTCTTCCTTTCTTCCTTCCTTGCTCTCTTTCTTGCTTTCTTTCTTCTGACTTTCTCCCTTTCTTCCTTTTATTTATTCTTTCCAACCCTTTGTTTCGTACTTTGTAGTTCCTTTCTTTGTTCATTATTTTCTGTATTTATTCATTTGTCTTCCTTCCTTCCTTCCTTCCTTCCTTCCTTCCTTCCTTCCTTCCTTCCTTCCTTCCTTCCCTCTCTCCCTTCCTTCCTTCATTCCTTCCTTCCTTCCTTCTTTCCTTCCTCTCTCCCTTCCTTCCTTCATTCCTTCCTTCCTTCCTCTCTCCCTTCCTTCCTTCCTCTCTCCCTTCCTTCCTTCCTTCCTTCCTTCCTCTCTCCATTCCTTCCTTCCTTCCTTCCTTCCTTCCTTCCTTCCTTCCTTTTCTCTTCAAACATTCTTCTCCATTCAACCTTTCCGCCTTTATTCCCTTTCTTTTCTTCTATTCCACCCCTTCCTTCCATCCTTCCACCCCCTTTCTTCCTCTAATTTCACATTCTCCCTCTTTCCTTCCTTCTCCCCTCCGATCCACCTGTTTCCCCATCTCACTAATTCCTACATTTTAACCCCCACTTCTTCATTGCTCCTACCCTCCCCCCTCTTTGCTTTTCCCTTCCCGACTTATTGCCTTTAATTAACGATGGTTTTTCAATTAAAATTACACGTGATTTACTAAGATTAGAATTTAAAGAGCCAACCGTGTGCGAAATCCTTTGTTTGCTTTTCGAAGGCGGATACGAGGCCAATTTGATTCAGTCTCGTCATCGAAATCGCTTTAAATTTTGCATATATTCTACAATTCAACGGTCGGGAAACAAGCACACATGCACACAATCCCATGCAATATTCTGGCAGACACGCACTAACACATTTACATGTTTGTGCACACGCATATCTGCGCGTACAGATCTTATATCTATTAGCACATATATTGCACATATATTGCAAATATATTGAACATATGTTGCACATATATTGAACATATATTGCACATATATTGCAAATATATTGCACATATATATAAAATACATTGCACATATGCTGAACATATATTGAACATACATTGCACATATATTGCACATATATTGGAAATATATTGAACATATATTGCACAAATATTGCACATATATTGAACATATATTGCACATATATTGCAAATATATTGAACATACATTTCACATATATTGCACATATGTTGAACATATATTGAACATACATTGCACACGTATTGAACATGTATTGCACATATACTGAACATATACTGAACATATATTGCACATATGTTGCATATATATTGCACATATATTGCACTTTTCTTTGTTTGTGTAGTGGCCAATTAGTCTTAGCCTTTCGTTATTTTTTTCTTTATGTAGTTAGTAAGTTAGTCTTCTCTCTTTTTTTTCTTTCTTTATGCAGATAGTAAATTAGTCTCTTTCTTTCTTTCTTTCTGTAGTTAGTTTTCTTTTCTTTCTTTTTTCTTTCTTTCTTTCGTTATGTAGTAGCAAATAAGTCTTAGTTTTTCTTTCTTTTTTTCTTTCTTTATGTAATTAGTAAGTTAGTCTTTTGTCTTTTCTTTCTTTTCTTTTTTTCTTTCTTTATATAATAGCAAATTAGTCTTTCTTTTCTTTTTTTCTTTCTCTCTTTCTTTCCTTATGTAGTTAGTCAGTTTTCTTTCTTTATTTATTTCGTTAGTAAATTACTCTTCTTTCTTTCCTAAGATGCCTCGTCAGATCGAAACTTTCATATGGATGCCATGCGTAGCGTCAAACCCATTCAGAAATATTTAAACTGTCGGCTTTCTCAGATCGATGGTTAAAAACAGCTTCCAGCGAATGAAGCCTATGGATCTTGGCGAACTTCATAGTTCTTTGAATATTTGTAACTGGCGCTACAGAATCGTAATGAATTGTACCAAATAACGGAAACCACATTCGTTTAAAAACTCTCTCCAGCAGCAACAATTGAAATAGATATTACATGTTACTCGGAGAGAAAATAATGACTTCATCAAGATGTTGACGTTCTACACAACTTCAAACAAAAAGTTAGGAAGGAAACCCCCAAAATATTATTGGGTTGATGCATAATTATCAGGCGTTTTTTAAACAATATTTGTTATGCCATGGTAGAGGCACGGTAGAGTTATGGATAGCAGCTCGGATTGAGGAATCGGAGAGCCCAGTTCGAATTCCAGTCGAATCCATTGCATTCACTTACGTGCTAATACCCTTGGAAAAGGTATGAATCTTCTTCTTCTCCCCCACCAGCTATGGTTCTATAGCCTTGGATGGCAACTGATCTACTGTAGAAAGAAATGGCAACCTATTGCAGGAAAAGGTCTGTCTCGTCAGTCATGTATCGAAGGATAACATGATCGCCTAAGCGTGTATCACGCATGGCACGATTATAAAAAATGAAACATAACAATTCAACAATAATATTTTTAAATGATTATTCCGGAACGTATGATTATCGACACGCATTTTTATAAACTGACAATAAAATATTTTTATTAAAAAAGGTAAACAAAACCGCAGTTTTTATTAACAAATAACTCGACTACACAAAAACGCCTGATAATTATGCACCAACTAAATAGAAAGAGCTATAACATATACTAGACCTATTTCCTAAAAAAAATTAATAAATTAATTATTAATATTTTATACATTTCAAACGACCGCTGTACTGGCTGCTCAGTCAATGAATGCCAAATGTTTCCTTGTAAGGAAATGTGTCATATTACAATTACACAAAACCAGAGCATTAACCTGCAAACTGGTGACATATTTTTAAACAGCCTCCTTAGATCGAGACTTTCATCTCGATGTCAAGCATGGCGCCAAACCTGATCAGAAACATTGAAACATTCAGCTGTATATAGCCGCTTTCTCAGATCAATCGTTAAAAATGCTAAGGATGTGGACCAAGCGTATGAACAACGATGTGGTCTTAGAGAGGATGCAAACAAGGAGGAGGCTTATACTTAACATCAGGGAGAGGTAGCTGAAGTTTCTGGGACACATAATGAGGAAGGAGGGCTTGGAAAATCTGATAATCACGGGTCGAATAGGGGTAAGATAGACCATGGAAAACAACGCAGGACATACCTGGCGGGGTTAAGCAAGTGGATGAGAGAACGTGGTCTGGGGGTAAAAAAGCAGAGGGAAAGATCTTGTTGAGAGCTGCAAGGGATAGAGAGGAGGTGGAGAGCCATGATCGCCTACGCCCTGAAAGATATGGCACATAAAAAGAAAGATCATTGTTGAAAGAAACCCCACTGCAACTAACGCCACCGAATCTCCACTGGAACGTCTTGACGGCGGCGAATGTTGGACGAAGATGAAGAAGAGACTCAAGGCGACGGAGATGTGGTTCTACAGAAGGATGCTAAGGATATCATGGGGCGAGCAACGATGAGATCTTAGAGAGGTTGCAAACAAGGAGGTTTATACTTAATATCAGGAAGCTGAAGTTTCTGGGACACATAATAATAAGGAAGGAGGGCCTGGAGAATCTGATACTCACGAGTCGAATAGGGGGAAAGAAGATGTGGTACTACAGAAGGATGCTCAGGATATCATGGACCGAGCGTGTGAACAACGATGTGATCTTAGAGAGTTGCAAACAAGGAGGCTTATACTTAATATCAGAAAGAGGCAGCTGAAGTTTCTGGGACGCATAATAAGGAAGGAGGGTTTGGAGAATCTGATACTCACGGGTCGAATAGGGGGAAAGATAGACAAAGGAAAAAAACGCTTGACATACCTGGCGGGCTTGAGCAAGTGGATGACAGAGCGTAGTCTGGGGGAGGAAGCAGAGAAAAGGAACATGTTGGGAGCTGCAAGGGAGAGAGGGAAATGGAGAGCCATGATCGCCTACGTCCTGAAAGAACATGGCACGTAGAAAGAAAGAAGTTAAAATAGCTATGTGTGTGTATGTGAGAGAGAGAGAGAGAGAGAAAGAGAGCGAAGCCTGAGGGTCTTTGCAAAAGTCATCCTTCTTTGAACATTGTGAACTGGTTCTACAGATTCATACAAAACTGTATCAAATATCACAAACCATATCACTTGAAAAATACCAACAACAGGGAGACCTAAAGTGGATTGCACATGTAATTCGAAGAGAAACTAGCGATTTTCCAAGCGTAGCTCGGATGTGGCACAAGGCCGAATGTATGAGGCACCCAGTGAGGATCGAACTCACTACTCAGTCGTAATTGTTCTAGCGAGACAAGCTTGCTAACCATTACACCTATTATGCCCTATTAGCTATTTTCTACAGGAAGACAATATATAGTTTTTAGCAAGGGAGACATTACCATTTTAAGAAGACAGAATAATCATTAGCAAGGGCGATAACCCAAAAAATCAAACTAAAAATTCAAGATGTCAATATCTCTATTTAAGTGGGACGTGTTATAACTGAATGTATGGGGCACCCAGTGAGGATCGAACTCACTACTCAGTCGTAATTGTTCTAGCGAGACAAGCTTGCTAACCATTACACCTATTATGCCCTATTAGCTATTTTCTAAACGTAGCTTAGATGTGGCACAAGGCCGAAACTGTGGAGCACCTAGTGAGGATCGAACTCACTTTTCAGTCGAAAGTGATCTAGCGAGACAAGCTTTCTAACCATTACACCACGCCGAGGTGCCCAATTCGAAGAGAAACTAACTACATAATGAAGATGCTGACGTTCCACACCACTTTAAATGAAAGATTAGAAAGGAGTACTCAATCAAAAAGAGTGATAACAGCCATTGGTCATATGAAACTGATTTTCCTGAAAAAAATGTTTTAAGAGAAAGTTTTTTCTAAATTTCAACCAAAAGCAGTACTGGCTGCTCAGTCAATGAATGCCAAATATTTCCTTATAGGGAAACGGCTAATATTAAAATTACCATTATCATTTCGCACGATAGGATTTCAGTGCTGTGGCTTCCATGATCTGTTATAACACGTCCCACTTAAATAGAGATATTGACATCTTGAATTTTCTATCTTATTACATTTGGATTGTCTCCCTTAAAATTAAAAACTGCTCCCGCCAAAATAATAGTTAGAATAAACTACAGCAATCAACCGCAAAGTTGAATAAATAGCTTTATCTTCCCAAACCGAAACAAAACTATTAAATAAGCAATATAAACAATTTTTTATTGCTTTAATAAAACATCGATTAAAATAAAAATAAATAAATATATAGGATATGAAATAAAAATAAATAAATATATAGGATATGAAATAAAAATAAATAAATATATAGGATATGAAATAAAAATAAATAAATATATAGGATATGAAAAAAAAAAAAAAAATATATAGGATATGAAAAAAAATAAATAAATATATAGGATATGAAATAAAAATAAATAAATATATAGGATATGAAAAAAAAATAAATATATAGGATATGAAATAAAATAAATAAATATATAGGATATGAAATAAAAATAAATAAATATATAGGATATGAAATAAAAATAAATAAATATATAGGATATGAAATAAAAATAAATAAATATATAGGATATGAAATAAAAATAAAAAAAAAAAAAGTAAAAAATAAAAGTAAATAAAAACAAGGAAAAATAACCTAACCCAAATAAATTAAGAAACAAATAAACGACTTCCGGCAAAATAGACGCTAAAATAGACTACCCATAATGCACTACAGACCCTTATATATAAATAGCCGAGAAAAAAAAAAAAAAAACAGAAAAAAAAAAAACAACACTTGTGGGGTGACGATTGCGTCTAGCATAAAACAGCCCGTGCTGACTTCATTGTTCAGTTTTATATATATATATCGTAGTTAAATTAAAAAAAAAAAACACAGACAGACATAATGATCCATAGATCCATAATATTTTATTTCTCCAGGAATGTCATTTTTTGGAAGGTGGAGATATGAATATGTTTAAATCTATCTTTATTAAGATACGTTAGTTTAAGTGTGGTAGGTGAAGGTGGCAGACATTTTAACCTATTTAAGAAGTCCTTTCACAGGAAAAGGAAAGAAGACAAAGAAAAAAAAGGAAAGAAAAGAGATAAGAAAAAATAAAAAGAGGAAGAAGGGGTGAGGGGAAAGGGAGAAAGAAGAAGAGGAAGAATAAATTACGAAATATAGGCATATTGCGGTTAATTTGAAAAATACAGATTAATATAATTTACAGTTTACACTTGACGTTTTTTTAAAGATATAAAATAAAAGAAACTAAAAGAAAAATATTAATATTATTAATAACAACTAATAGATAAAAGTTAAAATTTAAAACAACTTAAAAATCATACATAGTATCGAAAATAATAATATTAATAATAATAATAATAATAATAATGTTTAGTAATGTTGTTTTGTAAACTTATTCTAATGGAAAATTATGCAAGATAAAGGAAAGGCTATACATACGTAACTAAATACATAAATACATACGTACATCCCCCCACACACATCCCCCTCACACACACACACATATATATATATATATATATATATATACATACACGTAAACAAATCAAGTAAAGCATACAAATATACACACACATATATATATATATATATACACACATATGCACATATATACGTAAATATATATTTATATATATATCAAACCAAATATACATGAATACAAATACATACACACATACGTGTATATATATATATATATATATATATATATATATATATATATATATTAAAGTCACTCATTTTCATACTTTTCTTTCACTGCAAGAAACGCCAGCATAGCGGAAAATGTATTAATGATTTATTATTTACACACAAAAAAATACACACATTTCTTTCGTTCTATATAACTGTGAAGCCTACAAAAGAAAAAACACGAAATCAAATCTAGTTTCAATGAAACACTTTTCGATTATTTTATCAGGATTCTATATCCTGTTTTATAGACACACCTGTTCGACCCCATATATATATATGTATGTATATATATATATATATATATATATATATATATATATATATATATATATATATATATATATATATATATATATATATATATATATATATATATATATATATATATATATATATATATATATATATATATATATATATATATATATAATATCCAACGTCCATTGTATTAACTGCATCAAAATCCGAGTTGTGTTATCGACGGTGCATATTATCTATATTCACTTATATATATCAGGTCATCACATAAGTTATGTCCGAATTTTAACTTTTTGTTAAAATGAACGAAATTTAAAGAGTATTTTATGTCTAATGGAGCTGAACATTATTTTTATGTTTAGATGCATTTAAACTGATCAAATTTTATTTCAGAGAACAATAAAATTAAATTTTGTTTGATTATATCCCTGCTAACATGAAAGTACCCAAAAATCATTTGAGGCACAAAATGCTTTATAAATTCAGGAAAAGAAACTCAGCAGACGAAGCGGCTAGAAACATTCACTCAGTTTATGGAGAGGAATGTGTGAATGAAAGAACTTGCAGAAGATGGTTTACAAAATTCACAGGTGGAAATTTCACCCTTGAAGATGAAGATCGAACCGGACGTCCAGTTGAGTTTGATGAAAAGCTTCTTGAAGCAGCCCTTGAAGAAAATCCTGCTTTATCAGTTGAGGAATTGGCAGTGGTTCTCAGTTCAAACCATACAACTGTTCATCGTCATCTTCAACAACTTGGAAAAGTTCCTAAACTTGGAAAATGGGTGCCTCATGAATTGTCTGAAAGTAACCTCAAATCCCGAGTTGACATATGCTCTTTTCTCCATTCTCGCCAACTTGTTTCACCTTTTTTGGGTAGACTTTTGACTGGCGACGAAAAATGGACCTTTTATCGAAATGTTAAGCGTCGTAGACAGTGGCTTGGTAAAGGGGAAGGACCCCAGCCACGGCCGAGAAGGGAACTTCATGGGCAAAATGTTCTTCTTTCAATCTGGTGGGATCGCCAAGAAATAATCCACTTTAAATTCTTACCACCTAATGCAAAAATTAATGCTCAAATATACAGTCAGCAATTAGAGCGTTTGAACCAAGCTTTGAGGAAAAAAAGACCTGCTCTAGTGAATCGAAAAGAGGTGGTTTCATCAGGACAATGCTCGACCCCACACAGCAAGAATCACGTCACAAAATATCGAAGAACTTGGTTGGGAGAAAATTCCTCATCCACCTTATTCTCTCGATCTTGCTCTTTCAGACTACCATTTGTTTCGTAGCTTAGACAATTATCTGGAAGAAACAGCTTTTGTAACATAGGAAGAGGTTAAAACTGACATTTGTGAGTTCTTCCAATCAAAGCCAAAAGAATTTTACTGTAATGGAATTAGTAAGCTTGTTAATAGATGGAAGGACGTCATAGCTAATCAGGGAAAATACATTGTTGATTGAATCTGTAATTAAATGTAACCTTTGGTCACTTGTTTTCTTTATTCAAAATTCGGTCAGAACTTATGGGATGACCTGATACTTATATATACAAACACGCGCGTGCGCGCACACACACACACATATATATATATATATATATATATATATAAATATATATAAAACCATATATGATTATATAAAATTATGATATCTATCTTGCTCTGGCTTGTTACATATATGCACACACACACACACACACACACACACACACACACACACACACACACACACACATATATATATATATTAGTGGATATATATAATATCCAACGTCCATTGTATTAACTGCATGAAAATCTGAGTAGTGTTATCGACGTTGCATATCATGTATATTCACTTATAGCTCTGTTTTATAACATTGAACACTCTCTATATAACACTCAAGGAATAAATATATTTATACGTACGTGCAAGGTTTTTTGTGTATGTACATTTTCCTACCATTCCTATATATATTATTTTCTATCTATTCCTCTATATATATATATATATATATATATATATATATATATATATATATATATATATATATATATATATATATATATATATATATATATACGATATAAAAAGCCAGACGATCAAATCCAATCATTGTAAATATAAGAAAAAAATCGTGTCAGATCGCAGTTTTATTTGTTACAAATGGAATTGAAAGGAAAAAAAATCAAGATAAAATAGACTTTGAGAAAAAAAAATGATGAATAAAAACGAATAAAACATATGAAAGGAACGATTTTATCCTTATTGGAACTCCCAGAATTTCCCAAAAGCTCCTTGCAGAAGATCCCAGAAATGGATAAAAGAGAACGAAGGGAAGTCACCCAGAAAGAAAAAAAAAAGAAAAAAAAAGCAGCATGCATTTGTCTGATTGATTTATTGATTCGTTTTCTACGGATTATCAACCCTTTGCAGGTTATTTAAAGCCAGAAAATATTTTTAGATTTTAAGATTTACAAAAAAATAAAAAAAATAATAATAATAATAGTTTCTAATAGTGCTACAAGTCTTCCTGGTGGGTTAGAGGAAAAGAGATTCATTCATGACATTCCCAAAAGTTTTTGAACGCAAGTGAATATAACGAACCCATCGATAATTAGAACTCTGTTCTCCGATTTTAAATTCCATGTCATTGTCCATTACACCAGCCGCACATCCAATCGTTAGTTACTTACTAGGCTCAAAGCTGAATTGATCATATAGGAACGGACGTTCAAATGTGTTGTGGTCGTAAGCAGCTTGCATACTGGGGAGAAATGCGCAAATTTAGTGTCACTTGATCTCCAGAGTAAAATAAATGATGGCTGGTGCTAAAAGGCGCTCAGGCCTCATAATAGAATTCATTTTATGATTTTAATCTGTTTTGTGTAAAACAAAAATTGAGATGAAATGAGATTGTCGAGGTCAGCGTTTTATACTTCGTCATTCCGTTTCAATTTGCCTTTCAAACAAACAAAAAAGAAATCCGGCAAAATAATAACATGCAAATTAAAATGAGTAACGAGTGTTTTAAAGGTTTTCACCTTCGGGACTAGTTATTCAGTATGATATAAATACTGAATAATAATATTTGATACCTGTAGGAAATTGAATGCGCATGTGCAACAGGAAAAAACAAAGAAAAAGAAACTACAGTGCAACCTCGGTTCTTACATGTCGAACAAATTAGATTTCGAACAGAATATTTGAGATAAAAATACCTCGGTTATCAAACAAAATTTCGGTTCTCGAACAACATTGCCGAACCGAGCCGAACCGAGTTAACCCGAACGGAATCATTTCTTAGTCGACCGCCATGTTGTATATATTCGTGTGTTGTGCTGTGCTTTTCTTTACCAATTTTATTTTACTTTGGTTTTTTTTTCTCTTCATTTGTCCTCAGTCAAGGATCCAAAGAAAGCTAACAGTGATAATGGTAAATGAAAAAGAAAAGTTAAAAAAAAATAATTGTTGATAATATTGTCACTTCTTACTCA
>CAHIKZ030002655.1:177500-187500 GCA_903632075.3 Acanthosepion pharaonis
ATGGCACAGTGCTGATGAACCTACCAGAATTCCTAGTGAATGTAATGGGGGAAAGAGAAAAGAAAAGACTAAGCATCAAATGCAAGAAGACAGAATGGGGTCTTGCGAAACCATTCGACATCGTGTGGGATTATTTGAAAGGGTCCGCCAGTCAATGATCTGACGGGTGCATGAGTGTGTAAAAGCAAGCGGAAGACATTTTGAACATTTGTTATGAGTAACAGTCCAACATGCAAATTACAAATTGGAGATACCAAAATCAAAAAAGTACAAAACACACCTAGAAAGTGATTTAACAGATAAAGTGAGATACTGAAATCCGAATGCACATTGTGATTGCGAAAGATGCCTTCCTAAATCTAAGCAGAGTATTAAAAAACAGAAAAAAATCGTTAGAAACAAAGAAAAGAGTACTGAAATGTTATGTAATACCTGTCCTCCTATATGGCAGTGAATGCTGGACAATTTCTTCATTAATGAAGAAAAGAACTGAAGCATCAGAAATATGTTTCTACAGAAAGATGCTGAGGATGGACCGAAAATAGGAACAAAGCTGTAGTTTTTGAGAAAATGGAAACAAAAAGTAAGCTGATACTTAACATCAGGAAGAGACATTTGTATTTTTTAGAGCATAGTGATGAAGGCTTTGTGCAGAACAAACCACACTTTTTGAAGGACCGAATACAGAGACCCGGTGCGCTCAGAATTCAGAATGTTCTTCTCAGACCAGTTGCTATCCAAGGCTATAGAACACAGTCTTACTGTTTACCCATATCTGTGGAGAGAAAAAGAGGATTCATACCTTTCCCAAGGGTATTAGCACGTAAGTGAATGTAATGGATTTGACTAGAATTCGAACTCGGATCACCGATACCTCAATTTGAGCCGCTATCCACTACATTTCTATGTCTGTATAGAAAAGGAATAAAAACTGGTAACAAGGAAAGAAGCGAAAGGAATGACGGGAAAAGAAATGAAATATGAAAAAGAAAAATTTAAATCGTAGTAAAAGGAAGAATTAACAGTTGATCAAAGAAGAATCGAAAAAAAAAGGAAGTTTTAAACGATGTTGTCTTTATTAAAAGGAAGACGAAATAAGACATTTAAAAGAATAAAAATAATCAGTTTGAAGCAGCGAGTGAATTAAAAAATAAGAAAGAACGAAAGAAGAAACATTGAATTATAAACCCTAAAACAGAAATAAAAACGATGATAAGCAGCCGATAAAAAGAAAGGCTGAAAGCAGACGTTAACATCACAGAAATAAGGAAAGATGGAAAAAAAAGGAAAGAAAGAAATATAAAGTTAAATACACAGATATAAAGACGGAAAGGGTGAGAGAGAAAAAGAAAAAAGAAAAACAGAAAGGAAAAATAAATAAATAAGGGAAGAAAAAAGAAATTAAAGAATAAAAAAGAAAAATAAATATGGGAAGAATAGATAAATTGCAAGAAAGAAAAAAGGAAAAAAAAGGAAGGAAAGAAAGAAAATGAATGAAATAAGAAAGAAAGAAGACGTAAACAGAGATAAAGGAAGGAAGGATGAGAAAGAAATAAAAAGAAAAAGAAAACAAACAAATAAATGAAAAAAATAAATCAATCAATAAAAAGGCCAAATAGCCAAGCAAAAACAAAAAGAAAGAAACAAAAATAGAAAGAATGAAACAAAAATGGAGAGAAGGATAGAAAGAAAAATAGAAGCAAGCATTGAAAAAAATAACAAAAAAAAAGAAGTACAGGTGCAAAAGAATGAAAAATAATAAACAAAAAGAATATTAAAAAAATGAATAAAAACAAAAGAAGAAAAATTAAGAAAAATTGGAAATTAAGAAAGAAAGAAAAAGAAACAATGATAGAGAGAAAATATAAGAAAGAAGGAAAAATGATATAAATAAATAAGGAAGAATAATATAAAAAGAAAGAAAAATGACGTGAATAAATCAGAAAGAAAGAAAAAAGGGACAATATAAAAAAAAGAACGAAAGAAAGGACCATATAAGAAGAAACAAAAGATTATATTAATAAATAAGAAAAAAAGACAGAAAGAAAGAAAGAAAGAAAGAAAGAAAAGACAATATAAAAAGAAATAAAAGATGATAAAAGAAAGAAAGAAATAAAGAAAGGACAATATGAAAAGAAATAAAAGATGTTAAAAAGAAAGGAAGGACGATATAAAAAGAAATAAAAGATGATAAAAAGAAAGAAAGAAAGACAAAGAAAGGACGATAAAAAAAGAAATAAAAGATGATAAAAAGAAAGAAAGTAAGAAAGACATAAAGAAAGGACGATATAAAAAGAAATAAAAGATGATAAAAAGAAAGAAAGTAAGAAAGACATAAAGAAAGGACGATATAAAAAGAAATAAAAGATGATAAAAAAGAAAGAAAGAAAGAAAGGACGATATAAAAAGAAATAAAAGATGATAAAAAGAAATAAAAGATGAAAAGAAAGAAAAAAAGGACAATATAAAAAGAAATAAAAGATGATAAAAAGAAAGAAAGATCAATATAAAAAAGATAGAAAAAAAAGAAATGGCTATATAAGGAGCAACAAAAGATAATATAAATAAATAAGAAAGAAGGAAAGGACAATATAAAAAGAAATAAAAGATGATAAATGAATGAAAGAAAGAAGGAAAGGTTAATATAAAAATAAATAAAGGATGATAAATGAATGAAAGAAAGAAAGAAAGAAAGAAAGAAAGAAAGAAAGAAAGAAAGAGCAATATAAAAAAGAAAGGACCATATAAGAAGAAACAGAAGATTATATAAACAAATAACAAAGAAAGATCAATATAAAAAGAAATGAAAGGTGGTAAGAAAGGAAGAAAGAAAGAAAGAAAGAAAAAAAAGGACAATATAAAAACAAAAGACTATAAATAATTGAGAAGTACAGAAAGAAAGAAATAAAGAAAGACAGAACAATATAAAAAACATAAAAATGATACGAATAAATAAGAAAGAAAGAAGGAATGAAAGAAATCTGATAAAATTTAATCGTAAGTAAAGCAGAAGTAACGCTAAAATCCTCAAAAGGAAAATAAAGAAAAGCTGAATGGAAAAGAAATGAATAAAAAAATCGTTCATTATTTTCTAAATGAAAGTCAGGGTAATTAAAAGAAAAAAAATATTAAATAAAAAAATAAAACAAAATTAACTGAAAAAAAATGTTTAAGATAAGACTGAAAACTGTTTCATGTCAAGTGATGGGAAGAAGGAAAGACAAGACGAGAAAGAAAAACAAAAATATAATGGAGAAGATTTAAAAAAATACAATAAAATAAAATAAGTGGACAATATAAAATATATTTTAGCTAAAATCTCATTCTCAATTCTTCGAATGAAATCATTTATTGCAAGTAAAATATTTTTCCTACAGGGCAAAAAGTAATATTAATCCTAACAATATTTTTTTTTCTCTTTCGTTTCAATTTAACAATTAAATGTACGGAAATTTAATAAAATGTAATTTAATTTCTAAAAGTTATAGCAACGTATTTCTGATTTAGCAAGAACTGACTTTAGGGAAAAATATTTGTTATCAGGAGAAACAAGCAAGGATATTCTTCTTCTTCTTCTTCTTCTTCTTCTTCTTCTTATTATTATTATTATTATTATTATTATTATATTTCGATTGCTTCTATGGTAACACTACCTATTCAGTCTGTGGAAAGACGTAAGTCAAGTAGTGGTGTGTTGTTGTGGTCACATTTCATGATTTGTTTTTTTTCTAACTAGCATAAGATCACTAGCGTTACATAGACAAATTTCTTCTTAGTGTTTTTGCTGTACTTATCGAGATAATTTTTTTGTATTTTTCTCAAACTAGGATTTCAAGGGATTTTTTTTTCAATGTATTGTTGTTGTGTTTCTTTTTTATCATTCCAAGCACACCTATTTTGGCGTTTTCAATTTCGACATGTTTTTCTATTTATTATTATTATTATTATTATTATTATTATTATTATTATTATTGTTGTTGTTATTTCCTTTGATTTCTGGCGTGTACATATATCTTTCCGGGTCCCGCCCAGAGACCTAAGGTTAGAAATGGCATTATGACACTTTCCACAGACAAAAAAAAAAATACATAGATAAATCCCTTCGTAAAGTGTGGGCTGTACTTGTGAGAACAATTTTTTGTCTTTCTTTGAGGCATGGACTTCCAGGAATCCCTTCAACTAGTCTACTGCAATCTTTTCCAACCAAACCTAGGGCTCCAACTACAACGAGGATTGTTGAGGTTCCCATGTGTCACATTTTTGAGATTTCGATTTCATGCCACAGTTTTGAGATTTCGATTACATTATTATTATTATTATTCGGTTAGATGGAGCTCTTCAAAAAAAAAAAGTAAGAAAATGTCTTTATGTCCAGCCACCGGTTGAACAGTGACAGAGAAAAATGACCTTATGTCCAGCCACCGGTTGAACAGCGGTAAAAACAAAAAAAAAATGACTTAATGCCCAGCCACCCTTTGTACGGTGGGTAAAAACTTGTAACTATTTTTATATCTACCGTGAAACATTACATAGAAATTATTGCGAATTTTGAATCAGGAGATCAGACAGAAAGGTTAAAATTGTTCAGGAACGCACTGCTCAAATGGTTAATAAAAGTGAAACATTTTAGATTAATAAACGTTTTTTTAAATTTTTTCTTTACTCTAACATTCTGTCGGATCCCGATTCATATTTGATCTACATTTTATCCTAATTCACACTTTATATGTTCAAGAAAGATTGATTTCTTTGTTTATATATAAGACATTTTTTATGAGCCTGGGATTTTTGCCCACTGGAATTTTTATATCTACCTTAAAATATTATATACCAATTATTTGCGAATTTTGACTCAGGAGCTCAGACAGAAAGGTTAAAATTGTTCAAGGACGCAGAGATCAAAGGGTTAATTAGTAAGACTTGTATTACGAAACCATTGTCTCCAAAAATAAATTCTTAGGCTTTAAAAATATTCTCTGACTATAAATAATCCGCAAACGGTTGATAGAAGCCGTAGAAAATGAATAGATCAAAAAATATTGAAACTTGTGTAATTATCTTCTGATAGAGAAAAGTCAGCCTGAGGTGACGATATCTAAATTTTAATAATAACAAGAATGAATTCAAATTATTTTTCATTGTATTTTGTGCATGTGTTTTGGATAAAAAAGGATCGTTTTTACAATGAAACGTGTAGAGTCTTAACCTGGACCGTCAGGGAAGCTATCAGGCAGTTATATTTTTTTGTAACTATTTTTATATCTACCGTGAAACATTACCTACCATTATTTGCGAATTTTGATTCAGGAGCTCAGACAGAAGGGTTAAAATTGTTCAAGAACGCACGGCTCAAATGATTAATAAAAGTGAAACATTTTAGATTAATAAACGGTTCCTATTTATTCTTTATTCTAACATTCTGTCGGATCCCGATCTATATTTGATTTACATTTGATCCTAATTCGCACTTATATGTTCAAGAAAGATCGATTTCTTTGTTTCTGTTTATATATAAAACATTTTTGCGGCGCCTCGGCGTGGTGTAATGGTTAACAAGTTGGTCTTGCTAAAACTGTTACAACTGAATAGTGAGTTTGATCCTCACTGGGTGCCCCATACTTTCGGCCATGTGCCACATGTAAGCCTCGCTTAGAAAATCAATATATAAGACAGTGGGATTTTTGTCCACTGGAATTTTTATATCTACCGTAAAACATTTCATGCTTTTGTGATCTCAACAAATACTCGCTGTTATTTTTGTGATGTCAACGAATACTCGTTTTCACTTTCGTAATGCTCGTTGTAGTAGAGACTTTGTAATCGCAGTTACACCTATAGTAACGCCGTTGAACAATACTGTTGTCAGACGCCTTCGAATGTCACTCGCACTCATCATCATCTTGCGGCCTCAGTCGAGATTGAACTCACCAATACTTTGATTGGTGTAGTTCATAATCTTGTCAAATAGCTGAATTCTTGATGCTTCGCTAGGGCTATCAAGGGTGTTTTTTATCGTGACACCAACACTAAATGGATTGCCAACCAAGGCTCAGAGAGACTCATTCACCCCTCCTCTAAAAAGCAGGTTTGAATTCAGAGTTTTCCTTCTCCTAGACCAGTTGCCATCCAAGCCTATAGAACCCAGTCTGTCCTGCTATTTACCCATAGCTGGAGGGAGAAGAAAGAGGATTCACACCTTTCCCAAGGGTATTAGCACGTAAATGAATGTAATTGATTCGATTGGAATTCGAACTCGGCTCTCCGATTCCTCAATCCAAGCCGCTATCCATTACTCCACCGTGCCTCCTCGCACTAATAGTACTTGCTCGATAATGTTCGCTCGAATAGTAATCCGTATAATGATCCAAATAGTCTAAAGTAGAGAATAGCGGTCCTTATAGTAATAGAGGATAGAATAGAGGTACTGATCAAAATAGTAATAAAGGATACGATAGAAATAACGATCATTTAGACGTCACGCGACTTCCTACTTATGTATTTCCTCTCTGGTCACGTGGTCTACTTAATTCAATAATGGGATCGCCTGTGTTTGCTCACTGGCGATCTATGTTCAAACTCAGGTGTCGGCGGTGGTACTTTATTCCTATATAACACATACCAATTATTTGAAAATTTTGACTCTGGAGCTCAGGTAGAAGGATTAAATTCATTCAGGAACGCAATGGCTCAAAGGGGTACAGAGGGAAAATATTTTTGACTGTAAGAATTGTTTTTTTTTTTTGTTTTTTTTATAGATAATAATGGTTTAGTGATTAAAGTATTACTAATTAACCCATAGGTGGAGGGAGAAGAGGTGGATTCATATCTTTCCCTAGGGTATTTGCCTGCAAGTGAATTTAAAGAACCCGACTGGAATTGGAACTCCGTTCTCCGATTAACAATTCCAAGCCATTATTCATTACACCACCCGCACATCCAAGATTACAGCATCTCGTGTTCCCAAACTGTCAACTTGAGCTCGCGGTTGCATTTAAGTCCCAATAGACGCTCAAAACACGGGGCCTCGCTGAGAGTTTTGGATCAGATTTGAATATTTACATATTCCGGTGTGTATAACTGCGAATCGAGGGACAAGCAAATCTCTTCAACTGCAAAGCGACACGTAGTTGTGTTAAAGGAAGCACAAGACGGTTGTCCAATTAAATTATGGAAGAACATACAGGTTATGTCTGAAGGTAGTAATAGATGTTGTTGATCATAATAAATGCTCAAGTTTCGCTTAGATTTGATTTAAAAAAAAATTAAGCAGTTCAGTCTTGCATTAGATTTGAAGACAAAGTCTGTCGTATTTATTTTCGTACTATAACCCTCGGGAAAGTTACGAATCTATCTCATTTCTCTTATCTAGAGTTTGAATTGTAGCGTAGATTGGCTTCCCTATCATAAACTCTGAATTCCAGACCGTAGAGAAAACAGTGAAACAATGCCAAAACCTTTCCCAATAAGTAAAAATAAATCATGGCTAATATAGAAAGGAAGATGGGGAGAAGCATAATGGTTTTTGATTGATTCATTTTTTACGGATTATCAACCCATTTCAAGTTATTTAAAGCAAGAAAATGTTTTTAGATGGTAAGAATAGTTTTTTTGAAGATAATAACGATAATGTAAGTTCTAATAATTAACCCATAGCTGGGGGCGGAGAAAGCTAGATTTTTTTTTTCAGTTTCTAAGAATTTTTTTTCAGATAATAATGAATCCGTGACACAAGACTTACTAGTTAACCTATAGCTTGAGGCGGATTCTTACCTAATAAATATTTTATAAACAAACAAGAAATTATAATGTGGCTATAAAGTGGGGAACTAATTCTATATCACAATCAATATATAAACAGATCCCTCACTTTGTGAACACCGTAGCTTCTATATATTTATATTCCAGAGAATGTAAATAAATCTAAAAGGCATGCCTATGTAGCTAATCAGTATTTCATTGATTGATTCGTTTTCTACGGCTTATGAACAAACAAGAAATTATAATGTGGCTATGAAGTGAGGGACGAATTCTGTATCACAATCTATATATAAATTGATCCCTCTCTTTATGGTCAAGGTAGTTTCTATACATTTCTGTTCTAAAGAATGTAAATAAATCCAAAACTCATGCCTGTGTAGCTAATCAGTATTTCATTGATTGATTGACTTGTTTTCTACGGCTTATTAACAAACAAGAAATTATAATGTGAATATAAAGTGGGGGACCAATTCTATATAAAAATCAATATATAAACAGATCCCTCACTTTGCTACCACGGTAGTTACTATACATTTATATTCCAGAGAATGCAAATAAATCTAAAAGACATGCCTGTGTAGCTAATCAATATTTTATTGATTGATTCGATTTCTACGGCTAATCAACAAACAAGAAATTATAGTGTATATAAAGTGGGGGAACAATTATATATCAACTGATCCCTCACTTTGGGACCACAGTAGCTTCTATATATTTATATTCCAGAGAATTGATTAATTCGATTTCTACGTTTTGTCAATACTCCAGGTTATTTAAAGCTAGAAAATATTTTTATATTGCAATTTTTTTATATTTTGAGATAATAATGATTTAGTAATAAAAATTACTTACTAATTAACCTGGGGGAAGAGGAGATGGATTCATGCCTAATCATAATTTCATGAACAAAAGGGAAATTATAATGTGGATATAAAATGGTCGATCAATTCTATATATAAACATCAATTCAGTATATAAACAACCACAACTTTGTCGCCAGAGAAGAGGTAGACTCAAGTAAGAAGCTGGAAGATAGTTCTATGAGCAAGAAGTGCAATAGAAGGAACTATTAGCATAGAACTTACGGTTATATCTAGCCATTTCAACTGTAAGATAAGGTACTTGCCGTACATACATAAACCCTAGGTATTAAAAACGGAAGTTCATCATGAAATTGTTTACAGAAAATGCACTGGAAAGCCACGTTACGGCGGTGGGAAAGCGATTAAAGCCGAGATGCCAGATCTGGATCAATAAAATTGCAGATTCTTCTTTAGATTTTATCAAGTATCTCTAAATGTATAGCAAGAGCATAAGACCATATGTGGCAGCAATATTCAAAGCGTGGACGAATAGTAGACTTATAAATATGAAAGATAGATTCTGGTTAAAAAAAAAATGTCCAGCCTCCGGACAATTACCGCGAAAGTATTTATAGAAAAGACACAGGGAGGCAACGTGAGGGCAGTGAGAAAGTAGCTGAAGCCGAGATGCTAAATCAGGACCAATAAAATTGCAGAATCTTCTTTGGATTTTGTCAAGAATCTCTAAATATATAGCAAGAGCACTAGAGTATATGTGGCAGCAATATTTAAAGTAAGAATGAATAGTAGACATTAATATGTAAGATAGATACTTCTTTGGATTTTGTCAAGAATCTCTAAATATATAGCAGTAACAGCAGACCAAATGTGGCAGCAATATTCAAAGCGTGGACGAATAGTAGACTTATAAATATGCAAGATAGATTCTGGTTTAAAAAAATGTGAAAGTATTTATAGAAAAGACACGAGGAAGCAACTCGATGGCATTGAGAAGGTGACTGAAGACGGGAGGCTTGAGTTATTTGTCGTTATTTCCATGGCATATGTTTAGATGAGCGCCTCATTCTTTAGTTCCACCTGTTCAGACCTTTACAGCTAGGACTTCATGCTACATCCACGGAGATGAATTACCCACATTCCCTCCATATTCCAAATGTAAGAAGAAAGTTTCTTTTAGACAGCTTCTTTCCAAAACCCGCCAATTTGTCGGACAGATTCCTGTGTAATGGATTCTGTGACTGCTTCAATCTTCAAATCAATCGTTGTCTATCCTCCTTATCCTCATAATCTTTAATCCATCTATGAATATTATTTATTTACATATTTCTCTATTCACATTGCTTAATTGTTTTTGTAGCGAAGAATAAAATGGCGAATTACCACATTAAACAAATCTAGTACTGCAACTAAACTCGTAA
>CAHIKZ030002655.1:195000-200000 GCA_903632075.3 Acanthosepion pharaonis
CATTTAAAACAAAAAAATAGGTAGATAGATAGACAGATATGAATAGGATGAAATACATAGTTTGATATATAGATTTAAAACAGTGAGATATATAGACTGATACATTTAAAACAAAAAAAATAGATAGATAGATAGATTGATAGATAGATAAGAAGGAAAACAATATATAATTTTTATATATCAAGGAACATTTATGGCAAAAAATATCTATGAAAAAGTGGAAAAGTTTACCTCTGACGCGTTTCATCATGTAGGATTCATCAGACTAAATTGATGTTTACGTTGATATAAATACAGATGCACACAAAAGAAATTGAACGTTGAGAATTTTAAGTCTAAATTTACAATCTTTAAATATATGTTTATATAATTGTTATTAAATATCCCACATTGTGCTAAAATCAACCAAGAAATGTTGCAAGAACATGGCTGAGAATGTGTATAATCTAGTAATTAAAGCACTTTCTATACATATATACTTTGTATATACATACCCATATATATATATATATATATATATATATATATATATATATATATATATATATATATATAATAAAAAGTCTTAAACACTAGTACTCCATGGTTATAATTTATTACATTGGAATCGTAATTACGATCCAGTTCATCAGACCTACAATTTCAAAAAGAAATCAGAAAAAAAAATTCATTGAGTTCTACCTGGATTCTATCCTCTTTGAATTTTTTACACATATATTTATATAAATGTATGTGTATGTACGTTTTATATATATTTGTGTGTTTTAGATATATGTATGTGTATATTAACCCCTAATATATATATATATATATATATATATATATATATATATATATATATATATATATATATATATACATTCTATACATTTTTGGCTTTGTAAATTGCTTCCTCTTTTTCTTAAAATGGCTTGTTTTAAATCGAATTTTTCGTCGGACTCATTACCGTGTGCAACTAATGCATTGAGTGTGTTTTTTTAATAAAATATAGCTTTTGTGTTGAGATAATATTCGCTTTTATTTGCTTGAGGTTTCTCCGATGTATTCCTTGTGGCAATTATTACAAGTAATGGAGTAAATACCTCCTTCAAGTTTTAACTTATTAGTTTGTTTTGTATTAATTAAGTTAATTAATTCTGTTAAAAGTAGTTGAAACAAATTTCATGTTAAATTTAAACAAGTTCTATGAAATAATTCTTTACAAATGTAGTTCTGGTAGAGGAATTCCGCTAATGAGGAAAGATGGCTAAGAAAATTTGACACTCATATGACATATTAAAGACAAGAAGGACAGAAGATAGCAGGTCATAATTTACCTAACGAGCGTGTGTGAATGTTTGTCAAAACAGTGTTTTAGAGGGATAGCAAAAAAGACAAACATATACTAAGCGTTACAATAGAAGAAAATATATATATATATATATATATATATATATATATATATATATATATATATATATATATATATATATATATATATAAATACGTGGACATTGAAGTCAATACTTAGAGGCTTAAACAAGTAAAGATAACCAATACAAATAAATAAATAAACAAATTAAAATATTCTCCCGCCAAAATAATAGTTAGAATAAACTATATCAATCAACCCCAAAATTGAATAAATAATTTGAATTATCTTCCCAAACCAAAACAAAAGTATTAAATAAAGCGATATAAACAAAATTTTACTACGTTAATAAAACATCGATTAATATAAAAATAAACAAATATATAAGATAAGAAATAAAAATGAAAAATAAAAATAAAAATAAATAAAAACAAGTCAAATAATTTAACCCAAATAAATAAATAAACGACTTCCGGCAAAATAACCGCCAAAATAGACTACCCACAATGCACCACTGACCCGTATATATATATATAGCCGAGAAAAAACAACACTCGTGGCCTGACGATTGCGTCTAGCATGGAACAGCCTATAAAAGAAGAAGCCTCTAGGTGTTGACTTAAATGTTCACTTTTATATTTACACACGCTCTATCTCTGATATTGAGCAATTTATCCAATAAATATATGTTGAAGCTTAAATAAGCATGGAATAATACAACACAAAATGTACGTTAACAAAATGTATTGAAACAAAGAATAGGTACACAATATTTACAGTTAGTTTGGTATATTCTTGGGAAGACTGTTCCTGCATAATGGGTTGACTAAATCGCAGTCGGGCAGAGTCTCTGGATTCAATTTCTTAATCTCTACTATCTTCCCCGTCTTCCGGTACCAACCCATATTTATATGGTCGGTAGTCCGCTTATGTAAATTAGGTGTATCATACACAACAATATAGCACACCTTAAGAGTATATTTCTTCATATATATATATATATATATATATATATATATATATATATATATATATATATATATATATATATGGTGGAAGAGCAAAATTGTCCAAATCGTGTTACAGCAAAATTCTCAAATTGTTAGATTAAGTTTTGAACCGTTGTATCTCAGAAATGATTAGTGATATCAGATTTTTTTTAATAACACTATTGGACTCTACTTTGAATAATAAGAATGTATTTAGCCCTAAGTTAAAAATGATGATCCCTATTTTTGTTGTGACCTCCTGAATTAGTTTTCTTCTGTACCGTTTCCTTTTTTTCCAAAAACTTATTCACCGTTCTCTTGATGGTTATTCAATAGACTTTGAAGATAGGAGCCAGAATATGAATGTTGGTAGCATTACTGACGGCCTGAATGATCTTTTTCCTCTCACCATTGCTCAGTTGGGATAGAGTGAGGCTGACACAAAACGATCTTAATCTGTTCTCTTTCTAGCTGAATAACTCAAAGGGTTTTTCAGTAATTCTTACGACAAATCGTATCTAGATGTCTAAACGTCTTATCTGAAAAACCTAGAAAAAAGAAATTCAATTAGTTTAATATTTCTTTTAGATATTAAACATTTTGTGGGCTGGATAATTATCTCATGGTGTTACACGATTTGGAAAAATTTTGTCTGCTACACCGATATATATCTATATATATATATATATATATATATATATATATATATATATATATATATATATATATATATATATATATATATTGAGTTGGAAGGCGAGATAGAAACGTAAGCAAACGTATATATTACTGTTGCCATATGTAATGCGTTATTATATGCAATTTATAGAGAAATATAATTCCTGAGTTATTTTCTTTTCAATCCTAGCAAAGGAAGGAAAATGACATCGGTATGTGGAAACTTTTCTTTCATTTTGATATGACAATTGCGCATTTGAGGTGATTTTTGTTCAAAGAAATTATCCGACATCGGAAGCCGGGAGTCACAAGTGATGAGAAATAAGTCGAAACTGCGTATATAGGCTGATTTGACTCTTGTTCAGCACCCTCATCGTTCTTCCGCTCTCATCATTTTCTTTGTGCTTTCTCTCTTCACATTATCTATCTATCTATCTATCTATCTATCTATCTATCTATCTATCTACGTCTGGTATAATCTATCTATCTATCTATCTATCTATCTATCTATCTATCTATCTATCTATCTATCTATCTCATTCTGTGCATTATCTATGTATGTAGGTATTCAGGTGTCGATATATCTATTATGATATCCTAATATCTATCTATCACATTATATTGATATCTATCTATCTATCTATCTATCTATCTATCTATCTATCTATCTATCTCAATCTGTTCATTATCTATGTATGTATGTATATATCTATTATGATATCCTAATATCTATCTATCACATTATATTCCATCGATTATTTTTAGATTTTCTCTTATGACAATGTTGGATATTAAATGACAAAGATGATGGAAACAAACAGTGCATATCTATCTATCTATCTATCTATCTATCTATCTATCTATCTATCTATCTATCTATCTATCTATCTAAGACTGTTCATATCTATGCATGTCCTTATTGCTTCATCTTTCTATCGATTATGATCTATCTATCTATCTATCTATCTATCTATCTATCTATCTATCTATCTATCTATCGTATGTGTGTGTGTGTGTGTGTGTGTGTGTGTGTGTGTGTGTGTGTGTGTAGCACTGATCAATCCGGAAAAATTTAATGCGTTTTTTTTTGTTTTTTTTATACAACCATTTAATACATTTCAGTGAAACGTTATACATAAGTAGGTAGATATATAAGGTGCAAAATTCACCCGATGTGGTTACCATCTACAACCACCATTTTCTCCAGGCGGGATCAGAATATGGAGAAGACTTTAGCGACGACCAACCTGTCCATGTTGGCCATGACGTTCCTGATGGCTGAATTTAGATCTTCCTTGATATTTTCATGTTTGCTGATCGCCTCACTCTCCAAGTCGCCCCACACAAAATAGTCAAGGGTATTCCTGTCTGGCGATGAGGGCAGCCCAGTGATAAGCTAAGCAATTGTCGCTTCTTGAACACATAGGATTTATAATTCAAGTGCTACTTGACAATACGACCAATTGGCCTGCCGGTGGCCATTTCCTTGGTGAGTTTTCTGATGCTTTAGCTGCAGCTTTCCTTGGCAACCTCGGCAATATCGGGGACGAGCCCGGTCGTATTTGTGTCGTCAGAAAGCTTTTTATGTGTCTATTGTTCTGGGCTGAATTTGTTCTTGTCGTCTGAGGACCCATAGTCATTTGCAAGGTCGTAGAACACGGCCACAAGGTGCTGAACTTGTTTGGGAAATAATAAAAATAAATCAAATGAAACATTCCTATCACTAATGATACATATAGGAAAATCTATATTTTCGGTTGAAAAAAAACTTTGATAATGTCTAGTAAAATAACGGAAGACGCCTGGATATATGGAATACTCTGGCAGTTTTTACACACTTTATGTTCAGAAGAAAAAAAATACGAACACAAAGGAGTAGATTGTTAGTAGTATTTAATGAAAATCAGATCACGTCACTCGATCAAGTTTAGACAAACCATAGATAGATAGATAGATAAATGCGCAAACGAAAATAGATAGAT
>CAHIKZ030002655.1:205000-232500 GCA_903632075.3 Acanthosepion pharaonis
ATCGTTTTTCTCTTCTTTTTCTTCGTCCAGACTTTCTTTCTTTCTTTCTTTCTTTCTTTCTTTCTAAGTATTTTCTTTTATCTTCCTTATTTATTTTTTAAAATTTTAATCTTTCTCTTTCATTTTTTTCACATCATCTTCGTAAATTTTCATCTCTGTTCTTTTTCGGTTTCCTCCTCCTCCTCCTCTTATTCCTCCTCCTCGTCCTCCTTGTTGTTGTTGTTGTTCTTCTTCTTCTTCTTCTTCTTCTTCTTCTTGATCTAACCTTAACCACTTTTCACTTCTTCTTCGTCCACAGTTTTACTGGTCTCTTTTCTTTCTTTCTTTCTTTGCTTTTTAACATTTTTCTCTTCTTTCTTTTCCCTATAATCTTTCTTTCCTCTTCTATTAATCTCTCTTTTTCTTTTTCTCTTAACAAGATTTCTTTCTTTCTTTCTTTCTTTCTTTCTTTCTTTCTTTCTTTCTTGCTGAGTATTTTCTTTTATCTTCCTCTTTAATTTTAACATTTTTTCTCTTTCATTTTTTCACATCATTTTCTTCGTTATTTTCCATCTCTGTTCGTTTTCCTCCTCCTCCTCCTCCTCTTATTCCTCTTCCTCCTCCTCCTCCTTCTTCTTCTTCGTCTAACCGTAACCACTTTTCACTTCTTCTTCGTCCACAGTTTTACTGATCTCTTTTCTTTCTTTCTTTCTTTCTTTCTTTCTTTCTTTCTTTGCCTTTTAACATTTTTCTCTTCTTTCTTTTCCCCTTAATCTTTCTTTCCTCTTCTATTAATCTCTCTTATTCTTTTTCTCTTAACAAGGTTTCTTTCTTTCTTATTTTCTGTTGTCATTTCTAAGTATCTTTCTCATATATCCTTGATCTCAATTTTGTCATCATTTTCTTCCTCACTCTCCTTCTTTTTCCTTCCCTCCTCATTTTACCCATCTTCTCCTCTTCCTTCTTTTCTCTCTTCCTCCTCACTTCCCTTCTTTCACTTCTATAACTTTTCTCCTCTTCCCACTCAACGACAACAACCGCGACGAAGAACACCGTCATCACTTGATCAACATCAAAAAAACATCAATTGCTGAAATAAGTAGTAAAATAAGTTTACAGTTGCGTGGGGTCCTGGGGTGGTGGGGGGAGTCGCAAGGAGGCTGAGTAAACAGTAGATCAGAAGAGGGGACTACGAAGAATAACTTCGATTTCAACATCATGACGATGGGTGAGGAAAGAGGCTTGTAGGGAGGTTAATGGGTGGGGGTATCGGAGTCGTCGTAAGACAAGTGAAAGGAAAAAGTTCTCTTTCGTGGGACATCGAAAGAATTCAATATGCTGTGACGGCTTTCGCAATCTGACATGATGAATTATTACCGTGTACGTTACTTTCCCGCGACTACAAAGACAGTTCCTGCTCCTGGGGTCGACGTCGTTCGGAGCAGTGCTTCCAGAAAACTTATTGGGGACGACTTGATGGTTCTGCCCCGTTTAACTTACCGTGTCGGGTCGCTTGTTTCAATTCATTTGATGTCGCATGATCTACCTAGCAAACGAGGTAGATAGATGCGCCGTCAGATATCGCCATCAATCCGGAATTACACATCTACATAGCAATATCAATAGAAATGAGTAAAGTCAGCCCATTAAGATGATGATCTATCTATTCATCTATCTATCTATCTATCTATCTATCTATCTATCACACTCTGTTCACTTCTATCTATGTATCTATCTAAGTCTGAGTCAGTTCATATCTATCTATCTATCTATCTATCTATCTAGCTATCTATCTAAGTCTGAGTCAGTTCATATCTATCTATCTATCTAAGTCTGAGTCAGTTCATATCTATCTATCTATCTATCTATCTATCTATCACTTTTCGATATCTATCTCAGTCGGTGCATATCTATCTATCTATCTATCTATCTATCTATCTATCTATCACACTCTGTTCATATCTATCTATCTATCTATCTATCACACTCTGTTCACTTCTATCTCACTCTGTTCATTTCTATCTATGTATCTATATCTAAGTCTGAGTCAGTTAATATCTATCTATCTATCTATCTAAGTCTGAGTCAGTTCATATCTATCTATCTATCATCCATCTATCCATCTATCCATCTATCTATCACACTCTGTTCATATCTATCTATCTATCTATCTATCCATTCATCTATTCATCTATCTATCTATCTATCACACTCTGTTCATATCTATCTATCTATTTTATCTATCTATCCATCCATCCATCTATCTATCACACTCTGTTCACTTCTATCTCACCATGTTCATTTCTATCTATGTATCTATCTATCTCAATGCTGAGTCAGTTCATATCTATCTATCTATCTATCTATCTATCCATCTATTACACTCTGTTCATATTCATCTATCCATCTATCTATCTATCTATCTATCTATCACACTCTGTTCATATCTATCTATCTATCTATCTATCTATCTATCTATCTATCTATCTATCACACTCTGTTCATATCTATCTATCTATCTATCTATCTATCTATCTATCTATCTATCTATCACACTCTGTTCACTTCTATCTCACTATGTTCATTTCTATCTATGTATCTATCTATCTCAATGCTGAGTCAGTTCATTCATCTATCTATCTATCATATCCATCATCCATCTATCACACTCTGTTCATTTCTATTCATCTATCTATCTATCTATCTATCTATCACACTCTGTTCATTCATCTATCTATCTATCTATTCATCATCACACTTGTTCATATCTATCTATTCATTCATCTATCTATCACACTCTGTTCATATCTATCTATCTATCTATCTATCTATTCATCACACCTGTGTTCACTTCATCTATGTATCTATCTAAGTCTGAGTCAGTTCATATTCATTCATCTATCTATCTATCTATCTATCTAAGTCTGAGTCAGTTCATATCATATCTATCTATCTATCTATCTATCTATCTACTTTCGATATCTATCTCAGTCGGTGCATATTCATTCATCTATCTATGCATCTATCTATTCATCTATCTATCATCTATCTATCTCGGTCTCTTCATTATCTATCTATCTATCTATCTATCTATCTATCTATCTATCTATCTATCTATCTCGGTCTCTCATTATTCATTATCTATCATTCATTCATCTATCTATCTATCTATCTATCTATCTATCTTCGGTCTCTTCATTATCTATCTATCTATCTATCTATCTATCTATCTATCTATCTATATATGTACGCGTGTGTGCGTGTGTGTATGGACTGTTGAGTTCAATGTGCACTTTTATATTTGCGTACGCTCTATTTCCTGATATAGAGCACTTTTAAGCCATAAACATATCATACCTTAAGTCTATATTTTATCATATATATATATATATATATATATATATATATATATATATATATATTGTCATATATATATATATATATATATATATATATATATATATATATATATATATATGCATACACACATATATATATTATCCTATATAAATATATATATATATATTATCATATATTATAAATTAACTGATTTAAAATGTTTTTTTCGCTACACAGTTCTAATCATATATATGTGCATGTGTGTGCGTGTCTGTGTGTCAGAGAAAGAGAGATAGAGAGAGAGAACATATCTCTCTATATCAGCCTGTTTATATCTATCTATCTATTTATCTCTCTTCCCCCTCTGTCTCTACTTCTGTCTGTCTCTCTCCTTATATATATATATATATATATATATATATATATATATATATGTTCTTTCTACTCATAAGGTTCTTTATGGAACCCATCATTCTTTAAATCTATATCATTAAAATTCTTTAAAACCTGAGACGATGTCGACAGGAAAATACTGACCACATTAGACAGTTTAATTTCGTGCATACGAGTTGTTGGTTTTTGATTTTGTTGACTGTACAGACTATCGTACGGTCACTTGGGCACTGTCTGTGAGAAATAAAATAACAAAATGACACAATTTGGAAACGGCGTGCTCTACTGCTTGGCATTCGCGCCATAAGTTCTAATACGAATATTTCATTGTGTTTGGGTGTAAGTCTCAGCACAGTGCAGAGGATTCGAAAAGAGTCGAATGAGTCTAATTGTGTTTACAAACGTCCGGCAGCCCGGAAAAATCACTCTGACCGTTCTGATAAGTAAAAATCTCCCGAATTGGTGAGGGTCACAGACTCAACAAGGTTTCCTACATCAAGTGCCTTGAGGAGGTAGTGGTGGCCTGGGTCATGATCCTATGCCTGACAACATGACTCTGCACCATGCCCCACGAGCAAGAGAACCCAGTCATTGCTATCAGACAAATTCTGAAACCACATCACCCCTTACATCTGGCTACCTAACTCCCCAGACTGCAACCCCCTTGATTATTATGTGTAGGGTGCAGTTGAGCGAGAGATCAACAAAACTCCTTGTAATATCAAAAATGAACTGAAGGCAAGGATTATGGCAGCATTCACCAAGAAGACCGTCCGAAATCGTCTGAAAGCCGGCGTTGAAGCCAATGGCGATTTTATTGAATAAATTCATTTTAATAGATTTTATTGTTATACGTTATTCATATCGACACAAATTTTTAATGTTAATACTGTTTATTTATAAGCATTTACTTGTGTCTATATAAATAACGTATAACAATAGAATATCTTAAAATAATTGTCAAACTAAGTCCATTTCGTAGTGTGTGACGTGATTTGTTTACATTCTGCTTCTAGCAGATACAGACGTTCGAGAGAAATCATGCGAAGTTTGTAGTTTAAAAGCAGTAAAATCGGCCATGTTAATCAGACGCTCCTTCTTAGTTAAACCCGTATTGCACGTCAAGCAATATGACAATTCAGTGTAGGACGCAGGTTCGGTTTCTGTCGGAAGACGCTTATTTTCCATGAATTTTCTCGGGCGTTCAGGCCGATAAATGTGGTTAATACTGTTTATTATAAAACATAGTATTTACTTAAATATTTTTGCCTATATAAATGACGTATAACATATAAATATCTTAAAATAATTGTCCCATTTCGTAATAAATTTATTCTTTGGTATTTCAAGATAATTTTGAGTAATTTTTAAAATATATCTGTTAAAATGAGATGCCAGTGTTATTTTCATTTCTGCGTAATTTAGACGACAATATATCCATCGCATCCTCTATGTGTGTTTGTGTGTGTGTGTGTGTTTGTGTTTCTGTTTGTGTGTGTTTGTGCATATATATATATATATATATATATATATATGAACTATCCCTTAAAAATGTATAAAAATAATACGTAAATTTAAAAACATTTTTTCACCCTTGGAAATGTGATCAGATGAAACGGGTAAAGGCCACCTACCTGGGGAAATAAAATAGACCCTTAAGGTTGTCTGTTTTCTAATTAAATTAAATTAATTATATATATATATATATATATATATATATATATATATAAGTGGGTGACCATAAAGTAAAAACAATTTTGAAATTATTTTATAAGGAGAGGATAACAGTGAGGCAGGATCTGATGCCCGACAGCACGCGCGCGCATGTGATGACGGGTAGTTAGCCGTTCGCTGCTTTCTGTCGTTCATTCGAAAGGTAGAGAGCAAGAAGATCAGACTTTTATTTTTTACAGATTCACCCTATACAAGACCCGGTGGCCACTCGAGGTAGAGAGTTCCTTTAAGGGGTAGTTTATATGAATAGGAGAGGAAAATAACTGTTAACCCTAGCCTTGAACAAATTAAGACTGTCGTAATCGGGAAAACTGTTACAGTTTTTTGGATACATCTGTGTGTTAGTCAGCCAACCAAAATCAGCTGACTCATTTTATAGTCCACCAAGATAAGGGTTAACCAATCAGAAAGCTCCAAATATTCAATCCGACGTGTATAAAGGCAGCCATTTTGTTTTTTCTTCAAAACTATCTTCACTGCCAACCTCTGATATCGAAGACCTGAAGAATTACAGAACAGCTGCTACTAGTGATATTGGCGTTGTTCCGTTGAACACATTACGTACTGCACTGGATTCTATATTCAAAGACTACGGCAAACATGGTCAACAGAAACATCCTCTCGGGAGACTGTTCCACAGAGCAGCGGTTCCCGGGAAAATGGCTGTTCGAGTGGAACTGACTTCTCAATGATGAAAACGTAGGGACGATTAGACCTGGCGGGTACCGAGGAATGTACTTTGTCTGAGCCCTTTCCATCTAAATAGCGATAAAGCAGTGAGAGGTTTACCATATCCCTACGCGTGAGAGAGTGGTTCGTGGGTGGAAAGTAATTCTTTTCCAGCAAGGATTCAGAGACGCTTTTGAACTCTATCGAGACCGGAACATGAGGACCCGGCAGCTCCCACCCAAATGCGTCAACAGTCTTCCATTTTCGGACTAATCTAGCTCTTATAAAGGTAGAGTATACCATGAGGAGTCAGGTACTTACTGGAGCGGTTCAGAGAGCCTATTTTTTTACCTCCATCTTTAGCGATGGATGACATGTACGAGTTACACTTGAAGTTAGTTGTAAGTTTGAGGCCCAAGATTCTCTTAAGGCATGGTGCCCTTCTCGAGAGGACATCCGTGACTGGTGGTAGTTCTGGGTCCGAACATATGAACATTACTTTCTCTGCTGGGTGTGGCCCAACACCCTCCCTGGATGTTCAAGACTTCCAACACCGCCACTGATCGATAAAGATCACTTCGATCTCAAACCTGTCCTATCCCACGTTATGATTTAAGTTTGATCATAAGGAGGCCAAGATCGAATCGGTCTCAGGTTGGTGGGTGGAAAATAATTCTTTTCTAACAAGGATTCGGAGACGCTTTTGAGATCTATCAATACTGAAAAGTGAGGACGAGGCAGTTCCCGCCAAAATATGGAAAGTCTTCCATTTTCGGCCTGAGCTGGCTCTTATAGTTAGAGGATAGCATGAAGGATTGAAATCTTGCATGCATTAATTTAGACTCTTCTTATTAATAACTGAATTGTTTCTTTCCAGGTAAAAGGTTGGGCTGAAAACTTCATAGGCTGACTATGAAGGAACAAGGCTTGAACAGTGAAACCTTTCAGGCATTCATTCCAATTCTTCTTATTAATAACTGCATTTTTACTTTCCAGCTTCGAGGATGGGCTGAAAACATTCACAGGCTGACTATGAAGGTATGATGCTCAGACTATGAAATCTTGCATGCATTTATTTCAATTCTTCTTCCTAATTACTGCATTACTCTTTTCCAAATATGAGGGTGGGCTGAAACATTCATAGGCTGACTATGAAGGAACAAGGCTTGAGCTGTGAAATCTTGCATGCATTCATTTCAATTCTTCTTATTAATAACTGCATTTTTACTTTCCAGTTTCGAGGATGGGCTGAAAAGTTTATAGGCTGACTATAAAAGAGTGATGCTGTATCTGTGAAATCTTGCATGCATTTATTTCTATTCTTCTTCTTAATAACTGCATTGATTCTTTCTAGGTACGAGGGTGGACTGAAAACTTCATAGGCTGACAAAGAAGGTGGGGTGCTCGACCTGTGAAATGTTGCATGCATTAATTCCAGCACTTCTTAATGATAACTGCATTGTTTCTCTCCAGGTAAACTGATATCTAACTGTTCAACGAAGTGTTCAAATGTAATTAGTAGCAATTTCTTTTGAAGGTGGACAAAATTTGGCATTGCGATGTTATGAAACACCTGCAGAAAAAAGATTTAACCCCCAAGAATCTTCATCCTAACATGGCTGCCACATTAATAGCGAACGCTCCAGCTTTATCAACAGTGCAGCTGAATTTAGGAGAGGAATGGGGAGTCTTGAAGATGACCAATGTTCTGGAATTCCTGGAAATGCCACCAACGAAGAATACATTGATCGTGTTCACTTCACGTTGATGGATGACAGGTGATTGCCTATAAATAAAATAGCCAACGCTATTAAAATACCTCTGAAAGAGTTGAGAATAAATGAATATGGCGTGACGGGGATCTATGCAAGGTGGGTGCCACGTCTTCTCACACCAGATCAAAATCACACCAGGCTGATCACATCACGGGATAATCTGACATTGTTTCAAGGTAAATCCAGATGGTTTCCTTGTAGTTTCCTAACCCAGGATGAGTATTAGGTTCATCAGTTTGAACCAGAGACGTAATTCATTGAGTGGAAACACCTCAAAGATAGACAATGTCGTTTCATCTGCAGGGAAGGTGATGGCCTCAGTTTATTTTTTTTTTAAATGTAAACGGCATTGAGTTTATAGAATATCTTCAAAAGGGCTGTACTATAAATAGAAAGTACTGTGTCCCAACTTGCTGGGGCAGTTACGAAAGGATATCAAAACCAAACGTCCCGGAAAACTGACGAAAGGTCTCTTGTTTCATCATGACAATTCTCCAGCGTAAAAGTACTTGTTTAAATGGCTGCTATGCATTACTGTGGATTTGAACTGGTTGACCACACTCAATATTTCCCTGATTTGGTCTCATTTATTATCTGATCCGTAACATAAAAAAAAACTTGACTGGAAACCGGTATCGCAATGATGATGACGTCAAATCAGCTGTTGATGTTTTTTGTTTACCAACTGGATGACAGCTTCTTCCCTAGGGACACAAGCTGCGCAGCATCGACGGAAGAAGTGTGGAGAACGAAAGGGGCACTATGTTGAGAAATAAAACTCATTTGACCGCATTCAACGAGAGTATCGGTCAGCCTATGAAACTGTCAGCCGGCACTTATACCCTTGATTTTCAATGTGATTAGAAGTATTATTTTTCTTCTTTTTTATGATGTGTGGTTGTAAAGTCAGACGACTAATGAAGGGAAATTTAAAAGAAAAGAGAAGACGAAAGAAAAAGAAAAAATAATCATTGTGGAAGAATAGATTTTTTGGGAAAGAATGATATGAAGCGAGGTAAAAACAAACAAGAAATAATAATAATAATAATAATAATAATAATAAAGTGAAGAAGAAGAAAAAGAAGAAAGAAAAAAAAGAAGACAAGAAGGAGAAAGAAACAAAGCAGAAAAAGAAGAAGAAAAAGAAGTAGAAGAAAAAGAAGAAAAAGAAAAAGAAGAAGAAATAGAAAAAGAAAGAGATGAAGAAGAAGTAGAAGAAGAAGAAAAAAAAGAAGAATTAGAAGAAAAAGAAGATGAAGAAAAAGAAGAAAGAAAAATAAGAAAAAGGAGAAGAAAAAGAAGAAGAAAAAGAAAAAGAAGAAGTAGAAGAAAAAGAAGAAAAAAAAAAAAGAAAAAAAAGGAAAAGAAAAGAAGTGTGGGGAACGCAAGGGGCACTATGTTGAGAAATAAAACTCATTTGACCATATTCCACGATAGTATCGGTGAGCCTATAAAATTGTTAGCCGACACTTGTACCCTTGCCTTATTTCACTAAAGAATCTGTCTATATCTTTGAGATTAAGTATTATGTACACTATTTACATTATTCGAACTATTGTCCTCATCATAGATGTCAGTTATCTCCTGTTAATTCCCCTCTCAAAGTTCTCCATCCCCTTAACTAGGTATTGAACTCACACTCTTTGGGTCCTGTCACTGGATCTAACCAACGCCTTTATCCACTGTGTCATGTGTCCTTGAAGACATCTGTGTATGAATTTCTGGCTATTATAAACCTAATGTCTTCAGCAATCGTTTTTAACCAGTGCTCATATTGCAATTTTTTGCTGTTATCATTGCATGTTTTTTACCAGAACTTATATTGCATTTTGGTGTTATTATCGCTTTTCTCTGGCACTCCTTAACTCACCCCTGTGAGCGAAATAAAGGGTTCAGTTTGACATTCCAACCACCTGAAGAAGTCCGGAGCTTACAACAGCCGAAATGTTGTGATAAACATGGCAACAAAGTTTAGGACAATAGTCCGAAAAATATAAATAGTGTTCAGTAAAGAACTATTCAAATTAAAACATGAGTGAAATAGAAGTGTAGACTGTGCTTACTAACATTGAGTGGCAACCTGAAGAAGGTCTATCCTCAATTCAAAGACGTGGAGAAAACATTCTAATATATTTCTCAAGTCATGGCAATTTCCAGATAATGAAGCAACTAAAACATTGGTGTTGGGGAGATATGGTAAGCCACACCCTGAAATGACATGGCATTAAAAATGTACGCATGCGTGTTTACATCATTCCCTTTCGTACTTATGCTCTTGGGAAAGGCAAGAACACATCTCTTTTCTTTCAAGCTGCAGGTTAAATTGCAGAATAGACTAGGTTCTTTACCCTTGAGCAGCAGTGTAGGAAAAAGCCTATACTGAATTAACAAATGTGAAGAAGGCAACTGGAAGACGAATCAACCGTCTATTTAAAGAAGTGTGATTTCGCAGACAATGAAGAAAAGGAAATGTGCAGAGGGCCATGCTTGCCTACGTCCGAAAAGGAAACTGTGGAGACACATGATCGCCTACGTCTTGGTTTTCGTTTTCCCGTTGACTTCTACACAGTTGTGAATTCAGTGTAGCTCTTCATCTAGACTGGCTAACACTCAAGAGTAGAAAGTCTTGGGAAAGGCATGAACCCGTCTCTTACACAAAAAGGTAGACTGGATCTGTAGATTTGGGTGACACCCAGTCTACCAGAATTAGAAGAAGAAGAAGAAGAAAGTGAAGATGAATAATAATAATAATAACAACAACAACAACAACAACAATAATAATAATAATAATAATAAGATGAAGAAGAAGAAGAAGAGGAATAATAATAATAATAATAATAAGATGAAGAAGAAGAAGAAGAAGAAGAAGAAGAAGAAGAAGAAGAAGAAGAAAAAGAAGAGGTGGAGGATAATAGCTATAATAATAAGAAGAAAGGTAATAATAATAATAATAATAAAAATAATAATAATAATAGAAGAAGATGAAGAAGAAGAAGAAGAAGAAGAAGAAGAAGAAGATATACTCCTCATAATCTTTCATTTCAACTTAAATCATTTGGTATTTTTTCTGGTTGGAAGCATCAGGAAACCATTTTACTCTTTTTATCCCGAAATGTAATATTAATTCACAAATCTTACGAATAGGAAGATGTGAAGAGCCACGATGGACTAATTCCTGACTAAACATCCACAAGTCAATTGTTTTAACCTTTGGCCTCGTTGTTATCGGTCAAGTTTCAGAAAATAATATATGCTCCTAATAAATCTTCGTTTCAAGATAAATAATTTGTATTTTTTTTCTGGGTAAAGGATATTAACAAATGCTAGCTTAGTCCGGTACAAGGACAGCAGATTGAAGAGACAAGCTGTGAATTTTGTGCCTTCTAAATCAATCTTTTGACCACCGAGTTATCATTCTGCCTTTAAGAAAAAGAAACAGATCGAAGAAAAGGAAAAACATATTTGAGGAAGAAGAGATGTCTTGGGAAAGAAAGATATGAAACGAGGAAAAAAACAAGAGACGGATAATAATAATAATAATAATAATAAGAAGAAGAAGAAGAAGAAGAAGAAGGAGGAGGATAATAGCAATAAAAATAAGAAGGGTAATAATAAGAAGAAGAAGAAGAAGAAGAAGAAAAAGAAGAAGAAGAAGTAGAAGAAGAAGCAGAAGAAGACGAAGGAAAAGAAAGGGATGACCAAGGTGAAGAAGATGAATAATAATTAGTAGGAGAAGGTGGACGATAATGGCAATAAAAATAAGAATGGTACTACTACTACTACTTCTACTACTACTAATATTACTGCTACTACTACTACTACTACTACTAATAATAATAATAATAAGAATAATAAGAAGAAATATGAACAACAATTTGAGGAAGAAAAGTTGGAAATAAAGAAGAAGAAGAAGAAGAAGAAGAAGAAGAAGAAGAAGAAGAAGAAGAAGAAGAAGAAGCAGCAGCAGAAAGGGAAGAAAAAGAAGTGGAAGACGAATAATAATAATAATAATAATAATAATAATAATAATAATAATAAGAAGAAGAAGAAGAAGAAGAAGATATACTCCTCATAATCTTTCATTTCAACTTAAATCATTTGGTATTTTTTCTGTTTGGAAGATATTTACAAATGCCAACTTAGTCTGGTACAAGGACAACAGATCGTAGAGACAGGTGAATTTCGCTGTTGCCAGTCTAATAGTTTGACCACTGAGCTATCATTCAAACTTTACGATTCTCTAAACAGGAAAAATTCTTACATATGCGAGTAAAAAAAAATCGTTAAAATAGTAATGGCGAATTTTGAATTCAAAAGAAAACGGCTATTTAAATAAATAAACTAATATTGATTACCCAATAAAGGGAGGTAATTATAGAATTTTGTAAAAAAAAATGGTAGGTCGTCGAAACGTTTTTATCACTGTTCTTGGTTTTTTTTCGTGGTCTGCGTGGATTTAAACTCTGTTTTATTTCTCTTTTTAGCATTTACATCTCTTTTCTTTTTTTACTTCCGTTTTATAAAAAAAAAGCAGAAAGTAAAAAAGAACGTAAATAGAAAATTGTTTAAAATTTCTTCAATTTTTTTTTTTAATTTAATTTTTAATTTTGTATTTTTCTAGGAAGATTTTGGGAGGAATCGGTAAAAGCAGACTTTTTGTAAATCGGTAGAAGAGGGGGATGCGTTGATTGATTAGAGAAGCAATTTTGGTAATTCTGTTCTGAAAAATCTATTTATTATTTTTCTTTTATCTCGTTGGTTTTTTTTTACTACTATTTCTCCTGTTTTTCATTTTTAAAGGGATTTTCTATATTATTCTGTTTTTTATCTGCCCTGAATTAAACACTTTTTTAATTTAACATTTTCTTTATAGTTTTTGAACTTTTAACTTAACCAATACTCAAAATAGTTTTATTTTGTGATTTGTTTGTTTTGAATTTAACCAGCTGAGGCGAAATAATCATCAGGATGTCACGACTGAAGTACTTTGATTTTCAATGTGATTAGAAGTATTATTTTTTTTTCTTTTTTATGATGTGTGGTTGTAAAGTCAGACGACTAACGAAGGGGAATTTAAGAGAAAAGAGAAGACGAAAGGAAAAGAAAAAATAATCATTGTGGAAGAATAGATGTCTTGGGAAAGAATGATATGAAGCGAGGTAAAAAAACAAACAAGAAATAATAATAATAATGTAAAAAAGAAGAAAAAGAAGATGAAAGGAAAAAGAAGAAAAAGAAGAAGAAAGAAACAAAGAAGAAACAGAAGAAAAAGAAGAAGAAAAAGAAAAAGTAGAAGAAGAAAAAGAAGAAGTAGAAGAAAAAGAAGAAAAAGAAAAAGAAGAAAGAAAAATAAGAAAAAGAAAAAGAAGAAAGAAAAAGAAGTAGAAGAAGAAGAAGAAAAAGAAGAAGAAAAAGAAGTAGAAGAAGAATTAGAAGAACAAAAGAATAAAAAGAAAAAGAAAAAGAAGAAAAAGTAAAAGAAGAAGTAGAAGAAAAAGAAGAAAAAGAAAAAGAAGAAAGAAAGAGAAGAAAAAAAAGAAGAAGAAGTAGAAGAAAAAGAAAAGAAGAAAAAAAAAAGAAAGAAAGAAGAAGAAGAAGAAGAAGAAGAAGAAGCTTGATAAATTCAGATATGCTCCTAATAATTCTTTGTTTCAAGAAAAATCATTTGATATTTTTTCTATTAGGAGGACATTTACTATTGCTATTTTAGTCTGGTACAAGGATAATAAATTGGAGAGACAAGAAAAGGAAAACCGCATTTAGAAATGATAGAGGTTTTGGGAAAGAAAGATATTACGCGATAAGGTGATGATGATGATGATGATGATGAAGAAATGCATATCTGAATTTCTGATGGATATCTTCTTCTTCTTTGTTTCTTTCTTCTTTTTCTTTTTTCTTCTTTCTTCCTTTTCTTCTTCTTCTTTTTATTATTATTATGTTAGTCAAAAAAAGGAAAGCAACACAAATAATTATGGTGACAATGAAGATGGTATTGATGGTGATAAACGACGTCAGCGATGACAACGATCAGAAGGGTAAAGCTGTTGCTGCTGTTATTGTTGTTGCTGTTGTTGTTGCAGCTGATGCTGTAGTTGTTGTTGCTGCAGTTTTGTTATTGTTGTTGTTGTTGCTATTGTTTTTGCTGCTCTTGCTGTTGTTACTGTTGCTGTTGCTGTTGTTACTGTTGCTGTTGCAGTTGTTACTGCTGCCGATGTTGTTGCTGCTGCTGCTGTTGTTGTTCTGTTACTGCTGTTGTTGCTGCTGGTGTTGTTGCTGCTGGTGTTGTTGCTGTTGTTGATGATGATGATGATGATGTCCTATGATTCTAAGACAACGAAGTAGAAAAGGAAGTTTATATTGTCAGGTTGGACGATGTTAAGGAAAGGCATAGTTATGGCGAATATGAAGGCAACAGTAATGAAGAAGAGGAGGAGGGGGATAAGAAGGAGGGGGAGGAGGATGGCGAAGACGATGATGAAAAGAAGGAGGAGAATGCGAAGAAAAAAGAAGGTATATCGACGATGTCAATAACAATGTTAGGGTAATAGACAATTACGAGGAGAAATAAGAAGCTCTCAATAAACTGAAGAAGAAGAAGAAGAAGAAGAAGAAGAAGAAGAAGAAGAAGAAGAAGAAGAATATAAGAAGAAGAAGAAGAAGAAGAAGAATATATGGAGAAGCAGAAGAAAGATCTTATCTAAATGGATGGCGGAACAAGGTTTCCCAGAGAAAGCATTTATTAAAAACTACAAAAGAAAGGAAATTGTGGAGAGCCTTGATCGCCAACGTCCAGATGGAACACGACAAATAGAAGAGGAATAAGAATATATGAAGAAAAATAATAATGATCTTGTCTAAATGGATGGTGGAACAATGTTTAGGAGAGCAAACATTCAATAAAGGATAGGAAATTGTGGAGAGCCATGATCATCAACGTCTATAAGAATACAAAACATCGAATAAGAAAAAGAAGATGTCACTATTGAAATAAGTGTTTCAAAAGAGAAGCAAAGTATTAAGAAACAGGAAATTTTTGTTAAAAACAGAGAAAAGTGTGATGAACCGTTATTTAATATCAATCCTCATCTATGACAGTGAATTCTGAACAATCTCCTCACAGATGAAATAGTGACTAGAACCAAAAGAAATGTGGTTCTACAGAAGGATGCTGAGAATACCATTGAGTGAACATGCTAATAATGGTAAAGTGTTAAGAAAAATGGTAACAAGAACAGACAATTATACTTAGAATCAGAAAAAAAGACAGTTGATATTTCTAAGACATATAATGAAGAAAGAAGGATTGGAGAAAGCAGCGAATGACCCACTAAACGTGCTCGTGGAAATAGATGGCGTAAGAGGCACTAGGGGGGTGATAATGAAAAGACAAAACTAAAAAGGGCATGAACTTAGAGAGAATCATCACCGTCCTGTAGGGATACGGCAAATAGAAAAGGAATTGTATTCTCTTTAGAAAAATTTGGTGTTATATAGAGCTATATGAAATTTAGATGCATGCGAAGTGACTGATTGCACTGATGAGGAGGGGATTAAATCTGGTCGAAACGTCCCCACGCAAAAGAAAATATTCTGCCCTTCCCATCCGATCAGGTTTTGCTTAATAATTTCATTTACATTTTTTGTCGGTAATTGTGTTTTTCCCATGCTTGTCAAAATATCATTTATTTAAACACGAGACGACGACGTCATATTGTCAACGTGTCGTCAGTGTCAATGTGCGTCGTCCACTTTGACATGACAAAAAACTCGGGTTAAGGGCATTTTTCGGGTTGAGCAAGGGTTCAGATTTGTGGGTTGCAAGTTCAGGTCCTAGAGACTGACATTATCCAGTGTATATTGCACTGCACGAGTATTACTCTATTTCTTCTTTTGGTTATTTCTTTATCTTTTGTCTGGAATTATTTCCAGAAATGCTTTCCTTTTTCCCTTTATTATTCTTTAAATTTTCTTTATTATTTTTCATTCTTTTACGGTCAGTTTTTGCAAAATATAATTTTCAAAAGTCTTTACTTTGAGTCTTTCATTATATTTTTCGTAAATTTCTTTCATTTTGGTATAGAATATATTTTCATTATTTTTTTTTTGTCATTGTAGTTTGCATTTCCTTCTTTTCTTCTTTCTAGTTCTTCCTTTCTTATTTCTTTCCTTTTTGATACTTTCTTTCTTTTCTTTCTTCTATCTTTCTTTCCACCCTCCCTCCCTTTACTCACTGCACCTCTTTTCATCGTTCTTTCATTCTTCCCTTATTTTCATTCATTTCTACTAGCCTCCCTTTATACCTTTTTGTCAATTTTCTCTTTTCCTTTCTTTCTTTCTTTCTTTCTTTCTTTCTTTCTTTCTTTCTTTCTACTCTCCTTCCACTATTCATAACTTCATGAATTTCTTTCTTTCTTTCTTTCTACTCTCCTTCCACTATTCATAACTTCATGAATTTCTTTCTTTCTTTCTTTCTTTCTTTTTTTCTTTCTTTCTTTCTTTCTTTCTTTCTTTCTTTCTTCTCTCCTTCCACTATTCATAACTTCATGAATTTCTTTCTTTCTTTCTTGCTTGCTTTCTTCTCTCCTTCCACTATTCATAACTTCATGAATTTCTTTCTTTCTTTCTTTCTTTCTTTCTTTCTTTCTTTCTTTTCTTTCTTCCTTCCACTTTATTCATAACTTCAAGGAATAACTTCATGAATTTCTTTTCTTTCTTTCTTCTCTCCTTCCACTATTCATAACTTCATGAATTTCTTTCTTTCTTTCTTTTCTTTCTTTCTTTCTTTTTTTTTCTTTCTTTTTTCTTTCTTCTCTCCTTCCACTATTCATATAACTTCATGAATTTCTTTCTTTCTTTTCTTGCTTGCTTTTCTTCTCTCCTTCCACTATTCATAACTTCTTTATGAATTTCTTTTCTTTTTTTCTTTTTCTTTCTTTTCTTTCTTTCTTTTCTTTTCTTTTCAATTCATAACTTCATGTATGTCTTTCTTTCGTAGATCATTCTTGCTTACTTTCCTTCCTTCCTTCCTTCCTTCCTTCCTTCCTTCCGTTCCATTCTTTTCTTTTATTTCTTTTCTCATTTCCTTCTTTCTTCTCTTCATTTTGATTCTTACGCCATTATTGCCTTCTTTGTCTATCTTTCTTTCTTCCTTTCAAATCTTTTCTCTTCCTACATTTCTCATTTCTTCCTTTCTTTATTTCATTTTCCTTCTTGCGCCATTATTGCCTTCTCCTTCCTTCCTTCCTTCCTTCCTTCCTTCCTTCCTTCCTTCCTTCCTTCCCACTCTTTCACCTCCCTTATTTTTTCATTTTCTTTCACTTTCCTTCTTACGCAGTTCTGTCCCTGTTTCCTTCCTTCCTTCTTTCCTATGTCCTTCCCTCCTTCACACTCTTTCATCTCCCGATTTTCTTCACTTTGTTCTTGCTTTCCTTCGTTCGTTCGTTCGTTCGTTCGTTCCTTCCTTCCTTCGTCCATTCATTCATTCATTCTATTTTCCCAACCTTCTTTCCTATTTTTTCTATCCATTTTTTCCCCACTTTCTTATTTCTTTCCTTTACTTTTTCTCTTAAATCATTCTTCCATTCCCTTCGTTCGTTCGTTCGTCTTTTCCTTCCTTCCTTCAAAAGAAAAAAAAGTGTATCACACCCTGCTAAAGAAACGAGACCTTAACTCATTAGAACCTCCACCCTTCTGCTCTTTCTAACAAAAATCTTCAGCTTTCTCAACAGTCATTTTACTGATCCGACCTCCAACTTTGGATTATGATGGATTATCATGGACGACGTATTTCCCATTCCTAACATTTTAAAACGCTAATTGAATCGCCCATAAAGAATGTTTATGATTTGATTAAGGAAAAAAAAAAAGAAAGAAAAAAGATTTAGATCGGTGTCGCATTAATAATCGTCCCGTCTGTTAGAATCGGCCGTCGGCTGAGAGAATCTGAAATTAACGTAGAAGATAGGAAAAGAAATTATCACCGCATATTATGTAGAATCCTTTCGGGAATAAAGCGGTTAGAGCAAAGGGCCGAAGAGCTTAAGTGTCAGCTTTGTTTTAAGAATGGAAATAGAGGAGGGGGAAATAAAATGATTAACAGGCTGACTAAGCAGCGGGGAAACCTTTATTTTGACACAATAAATATTTGTTTCTCATCTTAATCTCAATTCTTGGTTTGATATGGTTTATTGTGTTTTACGGTATATCAACCACAATGGGTAATTTAATACCGACAAGATTTTTAGGATAGATTCGTATGAATATAATATGTATTCTGTTGTAATATATATATATATATATATATATATATATATATATATATATATATATATATATATATATATATAAAAAAAAAGAAAGAACAGTAAGATATATAATCCGGTGTTCTTATTTTTATTTTTACAAAATAGTGCTCAATGTAAATTTAAAGAGCATTAATATTATAAATAAATTGATTTAAAATATGGTTTTCTGCTACACAGTTCTAACCATGTTTCAAAAAATGGAAGCTCGAATTTAATTTTGTAATTAAATTAAAGACATTAGTTCCATTTCATCCTCAAGCGAATACAATATATATATATATATATATATATATATATATATATATATATATATATATATATATATATATATATATATATATATATATATATATATATCTACTGTCTATAGAGCGACAATTGACAGATGAAATAGTTTTTTCCATTGAAGAATTTACCAACAAAATAGCAAGAAAGGTTTTTGGTAAAATTCAGGTAACATCTGAGACGAAAATAGAAACAAAATAACTTCCATGCTTGAGGATGACTGAATGTACAGTTGAAAGTACTTGCGTATTAAAGAAAGACCTTATACAGCCTATAATTTTTAAAAATAAGTATCATAACATTCATCGAGTGGTTCGTAGGTTAATGTAACTTTAAATTTTTGTTTGCGAAAGGATTTCGCCATTTTATATCATTAACTTTACTAATCTATCTTTTGTATGAATGATTCATTGTAATATAAACTGTACTGCACTAAATATTTGATATGTGTGTGTGTGTGTTTATCACTTTAAATGTTACTTGGTCACTGTAAAACCTTTGGGTTCATTTTAAAAGCAATTCATCATACAAAATGATCAGGTGACAATATTATCATTTTTTATTACACCAATTTTAGTTTGTATTTGCAATACAAGTTATTGTAATAACTGTTATTACTCTCATTATAAAATATCGTCTTAATCAAACGGAATAGTGAATCAATAAATGGGAAGTTTTTCCGAATTTCTGAAAAAAAATGCAGTCGGTGATACGAAATATTTCCCACCTTTAAATTTATTTCTGTCATATCATATGAATAATTTTACGAGAGAAAAGTGAAAAATTATTCACACTTTCCCTGTGACATCGTTAAACAAGTGTGCGGATAATGTTTGTTTTTCTATCGTAAAATTATTCATATGATATGATTGAAATAAATTTTAAGTTTTAAGTTTTAATAATATATATTTTTTCTTAATGAAATTCGACTAGAAATTCATTGACACGTTAAATTATCAGACAACAGACTTTCAGAATCTATGTAAATAAAGCGCAGTGTACGTGTGTCCGTCTGTCCGTCCGTTTTTCGATTTTAACGAATCATAAACAACCTGAAATAACAGGTCGTAACTATTGTAGCTACATGCGATTAAACTTATATAAATAGCACATGTAAAGTTAAATTTAGATATTGAACAGAGCGAAAGGTTTAAAAACAATTCTTTATGAAAGATTTAAGTTTACTTTACTTTCGCTTTTCGTCACAATTGCAACTGAATTAAAACTATAGCGGGGCACGGTACGTTGCTCATATGTTGTTGTCTTTTTTTAACACGCGTACTGTGAGGCATTTGAAATCTTACATAGTTCGGGTGTTTGACGTCTTTTATGAGTGACTTTATGTGAAGGGATCATGAAGAATGGAGATATTGAAAGAAAATAAAAATTGAGCGCAAAATATATGTAAACAAACTACGGAGATGGGTTGCGTATACGAAGAAAGATTATGACGAATTAAGGTGTCGAATAAATATAAAATAATTTAATTGTTTCTAAATTATATAACTTTTAGATACATAGGAAGCTGAAGGTAATAAGCTGATGGTTTAAACGCCCTCCGCAGGAGCCAGCCTAAGTCCACTCGAAAATGGAGTTTTTCCGCAATGAAAGCAAAGAATCGATTCCCTCTGTTTTAAAATTGTTATGGTCCGGTTCCTTGTACCACGGTGATAGTCCAAGGTAGAACCAATAAAGGAGAACTCGAACACAGGTATGGAATAAAACAGATATATTACAAACAGGAATATATACAGAGAAGTAGAAAGTGTTAGTACGAACAATCAGGTTTAGTAGTAATTGTCTGAACGCGACTCTGTTTCGGTCTGCCTGTGACTCGACTGACTGACTCGCTCTGACTCGACTGACTGACTCGCTCTGACTGACTGACAGACTCCTGACGGAACTCACTCCAGATTTCAGACGGAACTCTCTGCTTCCTCTTGAGGCGCAGTATTTATTACGTATGGAATAGTCTATTATGTTATTATGGGTAAGGTCCCATAACACTATCTATCTATCTATCTATCTATCTATCTATCTATCTATCTATCTATCAAAAAAGATTCATATTACTGCACACACTCCAAATGGCCTAATCAAAGGATAAAATAGAAATCGATTGCACCCTGTCAATCCAGTGGGTCTAAAACTGACTGTATGGTGAAAGAAAGGAAAAAGAAAATGACCGACCGTTTCGATACAATCCAAGCGTCGTACCAACGGGTCTCTGTGACGAAGAAGAAACAGACAAAACTCGATGCAGCGTCACTACTCACTAAGTTCTGTCGGGATACTCCTACACGTATTCGAAAACCCACGTCTTGTTCCCCAAAAGCCACGTCTTTATATATATAGATGTTATGGTCCGGTTCCTTGTACCACGGTGATAGTCCAAGGTAGAACCAATAAAGAAGAACGCGAACACAGGTATGGAATAACACAGATATATTACAAACAGGAATATATACAGAGAAGTAGAAAGTGTTAGTATGAACAATCAGGTTTAGTAGAGAGAACAGTGTAGTCTCGACCAGTATCACTATTCAAATGTCTTGCAGTAATTGTCTAAACGCGACTCTGTTTCGGACTGCCTCTGACTCGACTGCCTCTTGACTAGACTTGAACTACTGACTCCTTGCCTACTCCTGAGGCGCAGTATTTAATATAGGCTAATAAAAATGAAAAATTCGGTCCGAATTTTGTCAAAAGCAATTCAATAAAACTCAAAATATTTTTTGAAAATTAGTGCTTGTATAATTTAACATGTTACTTTTTTTCAGATTCAACAGATAAAATACAATATTTATTTAAAAGAAATTCCTTGAAATTTATCAGTACTCTGTTTTAAAATATTTAGCAAAATGAGAGAATTATTTCATTCAAACGAAATCTTCAAGACTTATTCATTCATGAATTAATATTTTTCTGAATAGATTCTTTTATTAAAAATCCTTGGTGAAATATTTTTTGCAGGATGATATACTTCCTACACTATTTGAAATCGTTTGTATATTTTTTAATTTGGGGAGAGTTCATCCAAATTACTGTTATATAAAAAGAAATCCCTGAAGTTATGATTTTAATAAAGAAATTATATAATATCAGCTGATAAAAAATGGAAAATTTAACATGTTACCTTCTTTCAGATTCGACAGAAAAATACAATATTTATTTCAAAGAAATTCCTTGAAATTTATCAGTACTCTGATTTAAAATATTTGGCAAAATGAGGGAATTATTTCATTCAAACGAAATCTTCTGGTCTTATTCATTTATGAATTAATATTTTCCTGAATAGCTTATTTTGTTACATCTTTTTTTTACAGTTATATAAAAAGAAATCCGTGATGATATGATTTTAATATAGAAATTATGTAATATCGTCTGATAAAAAATGGTAAATTCGGCCCTTATTTTTTAAAAAAACAATTCAGTAAAACTCAAAATATTTTTTGAGAATTAGTGCTTGTTTAATTTAACAAGTTAAATTCTTTCAGATTCGAGAGAAAAAAATATTTAAAAAATTCCTTGTAATTTTTCAGTACTCTGTTTTAAAATATTTGGCCAAATGAGGGAATTATTTCATTCAAAGTAAATCTTCAGGATTTATTCATTCATGAATTAATATTTTTCTGAATATCTTATTTTATTAAAAACCCTTTCGTGAAATTTCTTTTGATGTATGTTTCACGCCCCAAACTATTCGATATCGTGTGTATATTTTTAATTTGGAGTGAGTTCGCCATTTTTTTTTCTTTTTACAGTTATATAAAAAGAAATCCCTGAAGTCATTATTTTAATAAAGGAATTATGCAATATTGAGGGGGAAGAAACGAAAAATTCAGCCCGAATTTTATCAAAAACAATTCAATAAAACTAAAAATATTTGTTTGAAAATTGGAGCTTGCATAATTTAATACATTACATTTTTTTAGATTCATCAAAAAAAAAAAGAAGAAAAAAGAAAAGACGAAATATAATATTTATTATTATTGTAATTTTTCAGTACGATTTTGAAATGAAAACCATTGCTGTTCGTCCCAAGAGTTTATTTTATTCAATGTGAAGTTTAATGTCATTTTCGAATGTGAACATTTTTAACAGAATTTTATTTTGTTTTCCTTTTAACAAATGTTTATTTTTAGTATGGATGTACAAAAAGGAAATAATTTTGATATCTCGCGTTGACTAAATACTATTCAGTATCGAAGCAGTATTATAATAATAATCTAATTTTATATCTCTCGTTCAGGCAGTATAAAAAATAAAATTATCCATTATACTAAGTTTAATAAAACTCTATAGAATGAAAAATTATATTGTCAAAAATTGGTTATATCAGATTAAAGAAAATATACTTTTAAATATAAATAATAAATTTTTGATTATTGCACTACTAGCCTTCTGTATTTCTTTAAGTTTTATTTAAACTTTTTCGCGTACTTTTTTGGACAGGGACAGAATTAGTGGTTTCCAACCTTGTCCTTTGACTACATAGGCTACCGTGCGTAAATAAAACGTTATTTTTATTATGTTTTAAGTAAAAAGGAAATCATTATTTTAAAAAATCTAGGTAATTAATCCTCAAATTTACTAATAGACTTCAAAACACGTCTCTAATCCAAATATTGGAATTTAAAGAGAATTTTAAATTTGCTTACATTTTTCTTATATAACAGCGGCTTGATGAGTTGTTGAGTGACGAAAAAAGTACTAATGGTTTAAAATGCTTAAAAAATTTATTTATATACGGATTTATTTTCTTTTAATTCGGATGAGCTTTAAATCATTATCTTTCAAATAGAACTGAAACTGTACTTCGAAGAAGGCATTTAAAATATCCAAAAATTGTTTTAAGGATTGTTTTTAGAAAGTCCGTGGCGTTACGTAATATAAGACTAGCATTGATCCAATCTATCCATCTAGATTTAATTTGAAATATCTCTTAAATGCGAACGTTGCCTTGCAAAAAAAAAGAAGCTTTTTTTAGAATGGAATTTCAAACCGATATCGCATTAAGGGCTTTCCTATTCAAGTAATACAAACCCCAGTGTGTAAATTTATACCAATTTTAGTATTTGGCATTTTATAATTTTAATGATGAAATTCATTCCAAAAACAAGAACAAAAAAAGAAACAAAAATCATATGTATCTGTCTATATTTCTGAGATGAGGTATTATGTACATTATTTACATTATTCGGACTATTGTCCCTCGCCATCTTTGTCGCCATTATTTTTATTCGGACTATTGTCCAACGCCATATTTATTCGGCCTTTCAGTATCTGTCTATATTTCTGAGATGAGGTATTATGTACATTATTTACATTATTCGGACTATTGTCCTGGCCATCAACGTTTGCCTTCAGTATCTGTCTATATTTCTGAGATGAGGTATTATGTTTATTTACAACGTTTCTTTGTCGCCATATTTTTCAGTCGGCCCCTTCAGTATCTGTCTATATTTCTGAGATGAGGTATTATGTACATTATTTACATTATTCGGACTATTGTCCTCATTGCCATATTTATTCAACGTTTCGGCCTTTCAGTATCTGTCTATATTTTTGAGGTATTATGCCGGATATTGTCCACATCTTTTATTTATTACAACGTTTCGGCCTTTTAGTATCTGTCTATATTTCTGAGATGAGGTATTATGTACATTATTTACATTATTCAGACTATTGTCCTCATCTTTGTGGCCATATTTATTACAACGTTTCGGCCTTTCAGTATCTGTCTATATTTCTGAGATGAGGTATTATGTACATTATTTACATTATTCGGACTATTGTCCTCATCTTTGTCGCCATATTTATTACAACGTTTCAGCCTTTCAGTATCTGTCTATATTTCTGAGATGAGGTATTATGTACATTATTTACATTATTCGGACTATTGTCCTCATCTTTGTCACCATATTTATTTCAACTTTTCAGCTGTTGTACGCTCCGGCCTTCTTCAGGTGGTTGGAATGTCAAACTGAACTTTTTATTTCGCTCACTGGGGTAGACTGTTCCAGTTCCACGTGTCATGTTTAATAGATGTCAGTTATCTCCTGTTAATTCCCCTCTCCAAGTCCTCCACCGCCTTAACCAGGTATTGAACCCATACTCTTTGGGTCCTGTCATTGGATCTAACCAACGCCTTTATCCACTGTAGCATGTGTCGTTGACATCCATTAGACATGGCATGTGGAACTAGAACAGTCTACCCCAGTGAGCGAAATAAAGGGTTCAATTCGACATTCCAACCACCTGAAGAAGGCCGGAGCGTTGTAATAAATATGGCGACAAAGATGAGGATAATAGTCTGAATAAGGTAAATAGTGTATAAATCGTCTGCTTAGGAATCAAATAACATAAAATATGGCGGCCTGCGTATTGTGCATTAAGGTTATTGTTTTCTAAGCATTGGCGGAACAAAATTTAGGGGAGATAAAAAAAAGACAAAATTTATTAAAAGCTACAAAAGGCAGGAAATTGTGGAGAGCCATGATCGCCAAGGTCCTGAAGGGACACAACACGTAGATGAAAAATAAGAATGAGCTTGGGTAAATGGATGACGAAACAAGGTTTAGGAGAGATAACAAACAGACAACATATATTAAAAGCTACAAAGGACAGGAAATTGTGGAGGGCTATAATCTCCAACGGCCTGAAGAGACACAACAAGTAGATGAAGAATAAGAATGAGCTTGATTAAATGGAGTGCGGAACAAGGATTAGGGGAGATAACAAAAATACAACATATATTAAGAGCTACAAAGGACAGGAAATTGGGGAGAGCCATGATCGTCAAACTTCTAAAGGGACACTTTGCATAGAAGGAGGAGGAGAAGAAGAATATATTGTTACTATTGCAATAATTGTTTTAACAAAGGAGTGAAAATGTGGCGCCGAAATCTGAAGGCTCATTGTCATATGTAAAGATGCCTTCGAAAAACGAAGCAAAGTATTAAGAAAGTTTATTTATATACGAAAAATTAAAGTGTCGTGTAGATTTAAATTTATTTAGTAATGCATTATAATGCATATTCTTTTTCACACACAAAATATGATATATAGATAATATAAAAATATAAAATAATATATAATGTAATATATGTAATGTGTTTGTTTATATACGCGGATTGATATAAGAATGTCCATCGAAAACAAATACTGAATTTCATATTAAAACTGCCGTAAAAACAGAAAACAAAAAAAAAACAGCCCAAGCTCAAGAACCCCTTGTCTAATTTTAATGAAATTTAGAGGGGTTTCAATGTACAATATAATCCTAAATTGGTTGGGATATTATTTATCGTTTAAGCTGTATCCCGGGAACAAACATATATACATACAAAATTATTTTTTAGTATTATATAGACTTATAGTGGATACTATTATTTGAATAGACGCTTTGTCCATTGTTTTTTTCTTTCAGACAGTATTTTATTTGAGTCTACCAGCCGAAATAGTCGAGAAATCTTATTTTTAAAAAAGTGCAGATTCTGGCTTGATTTGATCCTACGTCTTCCTTTTGTAGGAGAAACCGACATTAGATCTGACGTGTTTTAACCAATTCGGCTACGAAGACTTCCGTCGTCGATCAGGAAATGTTGGGTACTGTCTTTAAGAACATTATTCTCTCGTTTAGATACCTGAAAATTCGTATCTGCCCAGTTTCGTATCCGAAGCGTAAACAAAGCAATTTCTAAAGAAGTACTGGATTTTCATTTATTAATCCAACATATGCTCTCATTTAAACGCCAGAAGGCAACTTTCCTACCCACCCTTCAGCATGGATGATGCTCGATTCCGTGAGAGTGTCTCACTGCGCCTTCTTGACCTGATGGTAGAACAACTACATTGAATCAATAGCTGCATCTACTGCTAGGAAATTCGGTTCATTGGGTGGTGCCAGAAGGTTTTTATCGTCAGAGTCCATCTTACACATCTACAAATCTATCATTCGTCCATGCATTGAATATTGTTGCCATATCTGGTCTGGTGTACCTGTTGTTCATCTGGAGGTTCTCGGCAAAATCCAAAGAAGGATCTGCAATGTAATCGGTCATGACTTGACATCTCGGCTTCAGCCGCTCTCTCATAGACGTAATGTGGCTTCCCTCTGTCTTTTCTACAAATATTTTCATGGCAAATGTTCTAACGAGCTATCTTCCCTTATGCTCCGACTAAAAGACTTCAAGGTTTCTACTAGATTGGCATCTAGGTCCCACATGTTTAATTGATTCGTATACTTGGTTAACTAATTAAGGCATATTATGTCTATTTATTTTAGATTTAATCTTTTCAAATCCATGAATTAATTTCATGGAGACTGCAGAAAATTGATCAAGAAAATACTAAAAAATATTTTTAATTTACGAAGTTACTGTACACATATCCACAGATATTTGAAACCACTGAAGATGGTCTCAGATGCGATTGAAAGAACTATGACAAATAAAAATTATTTGAAAGAAAATTTTCGCATTTTTTGATCAATTTTCCACAGCCACCAAGAAATTAATTGGTGGACATGAAAGGATTAAAGCTAAAATAAATAGACATAAGATGTCTAAATTATTTCAAACTTGCAATATATATATATATATATATATATATATATATATATATATATATATAGAGAGAGAGAGAGAGATAGATAGATAGATAATATTAGTGGTCAAAAATATATATATATATATATATATATATATATAGATATATATATAGAGATAGAGAGAGATAGATAGATATATATATATATAGATAGATAATATTAGTGGTCCAAATATATATATATATATATAATTTATATATATATATATATATATTCCAATTCAACAGACAAATCCATGGTGTGATGAATTGCACGTGATTATGATTCAAATGTAAATTATATTCATGGAATATTAGTGTTTGATATTATATATATATATATATATATATATATATATATATATATTATATATATGACCATAATATTATCTATCTATCTATCTCTCTCTCTCTCTCTCTATATATA
>CAHIKZ030002655.1:237500-267500 GCA_903632075.3 Acanthosepion pharaonis
GAGAGAGAGAGAGAAAGAGAGAGAGAAAGAGAGAGAGATGTAGAAAGAAAGAGAGAGTGGGAAAGTGAATAAAACGAAAAAATATAGAGACATGGAAAAGGGTGAGAGAGAAGAGAGAGATGTTGAAAGAAAAGAGTGGGGCAATCTTGTACAAAAAAAAGAAATAAAGGAAAAAAACGAGAATATAGAAATGAGAGAGAGAGAGAGAGAGAGAGAGGAAAGAAAGAGAGAGTGGGAAAGTGAATAAAACGAAAAAAATATATAGACATGGAAAAGGGGGGTGAGAGAGAAAAAGAGAGATGTTGAAAGAAAGAGAGTGGGGCAATCTCGTACAAAAAAAGAAATAAAGCGAAAAAACGAGAATATAGAAATGAGAGGGAGAGAGAGAGAGAGAAAGAGAGAGAGAAAGAGAGAGAGAGAGAGAGGTAGAAAGAAAGAGAGAGTGGGAAAGTGAATAAAACGAAAAAATATATAGACATGGAAAAGGGTGAGAGAGAAAGAGAGAGATGTTGAAAGAAAGAGAGTGGGGAAATCTCGTACAAAAATGAATAAAGCGAAAAAACGAGAATATAGAAATGAGAGAGAGAGAGACAGAGAGACAGAGAGACAGAGAGAGAGAGGGGTGTAGAAAGAAAGAGAGAGTGAGAAAGTGAATAAAACGAAAAAATAAAGAGACATGGAAAAGGGTGAGAGAGAAAGAGAGAGAGAGATGTAAAAAGAAAGACATTGGGAAAATCTCGTACGAAAATGAATTAAGCGAAAAAAGAGAGAAAATAGAAGAGAGAGAAAGGGGGGTTAGAAAGAAAGAGAGATACAGGTAGTAAGAAAGAGAGAGTGGAAAAGTGAAGAAGACGAAAAAAAGAGAAATAGAAAAGAGTGAGAGAGAAAGAGAGAGAGGGGTAGAAAGAAAGACATTGGGGAAAATCTCGTGCAAAAATGAATAAAGCGATAAAGAGAAATATAGAAGAGAGAGAGAGAGAGAGAGAGAGAGAGAGAGAGAGAGAGAGAGGGGGGAAATCTTGTAGAAGAAGGAATAAAACGAAAAAAAATATACAAGAAAGAGGAAGAGAGAGAGTGAGATAGTGAGAGAGAGACCGGGAAATCTCGTACAAAAAAATAAAATGAAGAGGAGAGATATGTAGAGAGAGGGGTGAAGAGAGAGAGAGAGAGGGGGGGGGGGGTAAATCCCGTACCAAAAGTATAAAGCGATAAAGAAAGAAATGTAGATAAAGAAAGAGAAAAAGAAAGATAGAGAGAGAAAAGGGAGGAATCTCGTATAAAAATGAATAAAACGAAAAAGAGAGACATATACAGGAAGAAATAGAGAGAGAGTGAGAGTGAGAGAAAGAGAGAGAGAGGGGTAAAAAGAAGGAAGAAAGGAAGCTCTTATAAACATAAAAAAAATAAAAATGAGATAAATGTAGAGGAATAGAGAGAGAAAGAGAAAAGACGGAGATAAGGGGGGGAAGTCTCGTACAAAAAGAATACAACGAAAAAGAGTGAAATGTACATAGAGAGAGAGGGTGAAAGAGAGAGCGGGAGGAGGAAACTCGTATAAAAATAAACAAAAGGAAAAACAAAGAAATATTGAGGGGAGAGAGAGGGAAAAGAGAGAGAGAGAGAGAGAGGGGGGGTGGAGGAAATCTCACAACAAAGAATCGAGTGAGGAGGAGAAATGTAGGGGAAAGAGAGAGAACAATAGAAGGAGCTCAGAGAAACTCAAACGAAGAAGTGAAAAGAGATGTGAATGATAAAAGATAGAAAAGTCTAATAGAGAGAGGGGAAAGAGAAAGAAAGGCTAAGCTAAAGTAGGATATATATATATATATATATATATATATATATATATATATATATATATATATATATATATATATATAGACACATACACACACACACGCACACACATATATATACATATTATAAATTAATTGATTTAAAATATGTTTTTTTTCGCTACACAGTTCTAAACATGTTTCAAAATTGGAAGCTAAAAGCTTCGAATTTAATTTTGTAATTAAATTAAAGACATAATTACACCTCTCACCCCTAATTTTGCATATTTTTTTAATGCGTATAATACATGGGGAATTGCGGTAGTTTTTAAAAAAAGAGAGAAAGAAGTGGTAAAATGAAAACGGGAGAAAGAATCGAAAAGTAAGAGAAAAAGAAAAGAAAAGAAGAAGAAAAGAGAGCGAGGAGGAGGCAAAAAAGACTGGGGAAAAGTGAAAGTAAGAAATATTAAGAAGAATGAAAAAAAATGAAAAAAAGAAATGAAAAAGAGAAAAAAAGTACGGTGAAAAGATAAAGAAAGAAGTCAAAATAAAATGAAGTTAATAATGAAATAGAAGGAAAGGAATAAAGCCGATGTGCCAGATCAGGGCTGATAATATTGCCGATATCACTGAAGATTCAGCAATATTATCAATCATGATCTAGCGGCTTGGTTTCAGTCACTGTCCTACCGACGTAAGGTTGCCCCCGTGTGTTTTTTCCATAAATACTTTCATGGTAATTGTTCGCTATAGTATTTTGTGTAGTTTCTTGTAAATAAATTTGTACTCATATTGTAACTACTCATTGGGGCTAATTTCAAATATATTGATTTATTAATACAAGGAATTGCACATATCGTGTCTAGTTAGGATTTTCATAGAGACAATGTGGTATTATGGTGGATGTAGTAAGAAAAGTAAGTATGAATGCGTTGTTTTGATGTTAGGAATATAGTTTGTATGTCTGGGTCAGTGTTTGTGGCTAGCTAAGTTTAAAGTTAAGACAGATGATAACCGTCCTTTTCCCCATCCCCCTTTTCTTTAGGCCTTGTGCCACATTTTCTGTATTGAAACAGAAATAAATATCGCACTTCGCTATAGTAACTAGAGTTTTTTTTAAATAAGCGCACTGCTAGGCTGGCATTGAAAACACATAAATTATATATATATATATATATATATATATATATATATATAAATACATGGACGTATGTATTAATTAGTACATATAAGCGTACCTACCTCTATTAATCACCAAAGAGATCCTTCCCTGCCCTCCATTAGAATGTCTGACGCTCAACTTCTCGAGAGCACCTCTCTGCGGCTGCTCGATCTCACGTTGACTGCTGACCGGAGATGGAACAAATACATTGAGTCAATTGCTTCGTCCACCGCAAGGAAAGTTAACTCCCTGTGCGCGCCAGGAAATTTTTTCTCCGAATCGATCCTCCAGATCTACAAATCAACAATTCGCCCTTGCATGGAGTATTGCTGCCACATATGGTCTGGAGCCCCTTCTGTTTGCCTCTGGGGTTCTTGATAGGCTCCAGAGGCGGATATGCAAAACGTAATTGGCCCTGTTCTGGCATCTCGTCTACAGTCACTTTTCTTGCCAGACGCGCCGTCGCCCCTCTGTCTGTTTTACAAATACTTTCATGGCAATTGCTCTGAGGAGCTGCATTCGCTGGTTCCCAGACTTCATGAGTTCAAGCGTCCTACGAGACTGGCATCCCGCTCTCACCCTTTCACTGTCGAAACTTTTAAATGTAGCCGTCTCTACTACTCCAATAGCTTCATGTCTCACACCTCTCGCCTGTGGAACTCCCTTCCCTATTCCAGTTTCCTTGAGAGCTATAATCTCCAGCTATTCAAATGTAATGTCAATCGACATCCTAGTGGCTTCCCGCCTTGCTTGGGGTGAAACGCTTAGAAAAAAATATACGCGTACGTACTCACGCCAAAAACGTAGGCACACGTATATGTACGAATTAATACATATCTTTGCTCTGCATAATCGCATTGAGCTGTATTACGTTTACACAAGTATTTATTTGTTTTTGCGTATGCACAATTAGCACACGCGTACACACACCTGCTCATATTTGACCATTTCATTTATCCACTCTACAACTATATATATATATATATATATATATATATATATATATATATATATATATATATATATAAAATTGATGTTATTTCAATGTCAATCTAACAGTGCGTTTATATGTGCATTTGTGTGTGTGTGTGTGTGTGTGTGTGTGTGTGTGTGTGTGCATATACGTGGTTTTAGGATGTATAAAACTATCCGAAACAAAAGTGAAAATGATACGAAAAAAGTGGAACCGATTTTCAACGACGCGTTTCGCCGATAAGCCATGTGTTGGCGTCGTCTTCTACAGGTTGAAAAGAAAAAAAAAACTGTGACTAGGGAAAATGCATTAGGCTTTTTTTAAGCTCAAGAGGGACAATAAATTAAAGTACCTTATCAGATATGACGACCAGAGAAAAGAAAGTGTTTGCTTGATTATATATATATATATATACCTTTAGCTATCGAAAAAAGAATAAGTACAAATTCAGCAAATGCGACGATTTTCTATCAACATATTAAGATAGTGGCTACAAGACCCCAAAACTAACTTATATAAAAAAAATGAAAATGGAAAGCATAGAAAAACAAAAGTAGAAAAATAATTAGGTATACATCCCCATACAACCAAATGGTAAAGATTAAATTAGGACAAACATTCCTTGCATTAATCGATAAACATTTTCCTAAAGATAGTAAACTTAGTAATATTTTCAATAAAAATACACTAAAATTAAGTTAAAGCTGTACTGAAAACTTAGAGAAAATTATTAAGAAGCATAATGTTAATATCTTGAATAAATACTTAGACCAAAGCCAAAGAAATTTAGACAATATAAAAATAAAAAGTGATGAAGATAAACAAAATAAATATGTAACTAGAAATCCTCATAACTGTCCTCTACAAAATAAATGTCGCACGGTATCATTAGTATACCAATGCAATATCTCATCTATTGAGAATTCCGAAAACATAAAAAATCTATATAGGTTGCACAAGCATTGAGTTCAAAAAGAGATTCAATCAAAATCAAAGTTCATTTAAGATAAATAAATACAGAAATCAGGCGTCCCTATTGCAATATTTCTGGAAACCAATAAAACACCTACAGTAAAATGGAAATTAATAAGAAAAGCTAGAATATGTAGGTCATTAAATGATCCATCTCCTTTGTGCAAACATAAGAAACTATATATTACTAAGTTTATAAAAAATAAAAATTTACTCAATCAAAGAAATGAAATAGCTATTCTTTGCCGACATTGTCAAAAATTTTACTTAAACAATATTTAAAAATAAAATAAAATAATTAAAAAATAAAAATATTGGAGATGGTAATATACATACTTATATATATGATATGTAACAATAATTTTTAAATAATTTAAATAATTCTATTACATTTATTTGTTTTAAAAAGAAATATTGTCTGTTAGTAATTAAGGGCAAAAATAATATTTTAAAATTGTAGTTAAATATAACGTATTCTAACCCAAAACCCCTTTTAGAAAGAATCTTTATGTATACAAGTCCGTGTTTAACGGGAAAAAATTCCAAAAAGCAGACGGCATGCGTTGAACGGATGTCATAATTCATTGAAAAATGCACCCCTACCTTACCTAGATTTAACCTCTTTTTCGAAAGTAAATCATAATTGATACAATAATAGTTGATAAAAAAGAACACGCTACCGCCCCTGTCTGAATGAATGGATTTCTCTGTATCCTTGGAAATAAAAAAAAAATATGAATTGTATGTGCGTTTAAAAATCAGCAAACTTAAAAATAAGTTATTCCAAAATTTGCTTGAAGATGATACAGAAATAATGCTTTTCTTTAATTATATAATTAAATTTGAAATTTTTAGCTTCGGTTTTTGAAACATGGTAATTCCTGCGTAGCGAAGGAACTATATTTTTATGCTCTGTACATTACATTGAGCATTATTTTGTAAAAAAAAAAAAAAAAATATCAATAAGAACACCAGATTATATATCTTAGTGTTCTTTCTTTTTACGATAGATAGCTAGCAAGCAAGCAAGCACGTTAGAGAAATGGATAGCGGCTTGGATTGAGGAATCGGAGAGACGAGATCGAACTCCAGTCGAATCCATTACATTCACTTACGTGCTAATACCCTTGGGAAAGGTGTGAATCCTCTTCCTCTCCCTCTAGCTATGGGTAAATAGTAGAGCAGATGGCAACTGGTCTAGAGAAGGACAACTCTGAATTCAAAACCTGGTGGAGGGTCGTTTGGGGACCTTGTAATGTAAAACCAGGTCTCTGTATTCGGCCCTTCAAAAGTGTGGCTGGTCCTGCAATGAAACCTTCACCACTATAATCAATTCTCATGTGCTGCTATCGGTTTCCCAGTAACTGATCTGCTTGACCCTCATACGTCGAATTCGACAGGAGAGTCGAGTATATGTGTTAGATCCGATGGTGTTTGTTGGATTTTAAATCAGTCCACCCCGAGTAGATCTTTGTTTTCTTTTCTCTATTAACTCGTGCCATGTTTGATGGATGTCAGTTATCAGTTATCTCCTGTTAATTTCCCTCGTGGAACTAGAACAGTCTACCCCAGTGAGCGAAATAAAGGGTTCAGTTCGACATTCTAACCACCTGAAGAAGGCTGGAGCGTACAACGGCCGAAACGTTGTAATGAATATGGTGACAAAGATGAGGACAATAGTCCGAATAATGTAAATAATGTACATAATACCTCATCACAGAAATACAGACAGTATTGTCCTACTATTGCTTTTACGATGATCGAATGTATTATGTAAGGTCCTGGGTTAATGTCAAGAATTTTAAGATTAGCGAACTCTCAGTGAACAAGCACGGTGGACTAATAGATTAGAGGAGGCACGGTGGATTAATGGATAGCGGCTTGGATTGAGGAATCGGAGAGCCGAGTTCAAATTCCAGTCGAATCCATTACATTCACTTACGTGCTAACACCCTTGGAAAAGGTGTGAATCCTCTTTCTTCTCCCTCCAGCTATGGGTAAATAGCAGGACAGACTGGGTTCTATGGCCTTGGATGGCAACTGGTCTAGGAGAATGAAAACTCTGAATTCAAACCTGCTCTTAGAGGAAAGTGAATGGAGTCTCTCTGAGCCTTGGTTGGCAATCCATTTAGTGTTGGTGTAACGATAAAAACACCCTTGATAGCCCTAGCGAAGCATCAAGAATTCAGCTATTTGACAAGATTATGAACTACACCAATCAAAGTATTGGTGAGTTCAATCCCGGCTGAGGCCGCAAGATGATGAATAGATTACAACTCGATTACAAGCCCGACAATAGATTCATATTACTACACACCACTGCAAATGACCTAATCTGAGGAAAAATAGAAATCGATTACACCCTGTCACACCAGTGAGTTTAAAACCGACCGTATGGTGAAAGAAAGGAAACTAAAGCGGTTGTTTCAATTAATTTTCTCAATAGTATAGTATTAGCATATACTATAGAACTAAATGTAAAGAAGGAAGTCACAGTACACAGATAAATTTTCTTCTTAGTGAATCATTATTCTTCTGCTCAGACTGCCATTTATTAAGTCGAAACTATATTACGGATAACTATCAGTCCGTTTAAAGTGTTGTTATGCAGCCTATATCTGTCGTGTGCATATAGTTTCGTTTTAGGTTTCTGTACACCATTAGATTTTCTGTACACTCATTTTTGTATATTCCCGCCTCTGTCCTGTTGCGTTTCATGTCATCACACATGATCCCGTGAGAGTTAAAATTAAAATCACGTGGTCATGTGTAATGTCTTGAACCGCAATGCGATATTTGCTTCATGCGTTTCATATGCACGAATTTATCTTTGCATAGCAATCTTCCATCTTTGTTATTTAATTTATTATTTAATTTATTGTAATGTACTTGTAATCTCTGATGATGGCTTATGCAAGACGAAAGCTTAGACAGGATTAATTATAAAAACATGTATCAACACGGTGATTTTCTTTCCTGTTTCAGTAATAATACTTAAAAGCTTATTCGACAATATGAAAGGAATTTACTTAAAATAAATCGACAATACTTGTCTATATTATTTAATGAAACATGCATTAATAAAAAAGCTACCTAAAACACACACACAATATATATATATATATATATATATATATATATACCTGTTCGTATTTTCATTCTCCGACAACCTATACATGGGCAAATTTCATGAGTATTCCCGCACCTTAGTCTAATATATATATATATATATATATATATATATATATTTCGGTATTTTCATTCACTATACGCGGGCAGATTTCTATGAATATTCCCCCACCTCAGTATAATACACACACACACACACACACACACACATATATATATATATATATATATATACACGCACACACATATTTTTATTCTCCCACAACCTACACGCGGGCAAATTTCTATTAGTATTCCTTCATTTTAGTATGACAACTCCTGCCTGCGCACACACACACACACACACACTCATATACATATATACATACTTACACACACACACATATATATGCATATATATATATATATATATATATATATATATATATATATATATATATATATATATACCTGTCCGTATTTTCGTTCACCGATGGCCTATACGCGGGCAATTTTCTATCAGTCTGGTGGCAGAAAAATTAATTGCAAGCAGATCATGTATATAGCGAGTGAGAAGGTTCGTTTCATTCCGTGCCAGAAGCTAGGATGGTCGCAAAAGCAATTAAGAGACGTCCAACCAAACAGTTAACTTGTTTTGTTGTCGTCGAAGAGGGTCGCAATTTCCCCTCCAGGAAGCTGCTTAAATCTGAAGGCCGACGAGAGGAATATGGAGATTTTTTTTTAAATACATATTTATACGTGACTGGAAGAAAAGATTTTGGACAGACATAAGTGTGTTTAATTTGTTTAATGTTTGCGCTCAGGTAAAGGTTGTTCGATCCAGACGTTTTGGTTTCATAGTGTTAAAAGTGGCTCTGCATTATATGTATTTGATTAATTAATTAAAATAGCAATCGTTGATTTAGAAACGTTGAAATATAGAGCAAGGTATTAATGATGGCAAAACAAAAATCATCGTTTTTTTTTTTGTCTATTTTTTATTGACGCATTCGTTTTGTTTCATCAATGATTCAGGACATGGCATCAGATCGTTCATGTATATGCATTTTAGGCTATATATGTCTAAGTCTGTTCATAATCTATCTATCTATCTATCTATCTCTGTCTATGTATTTGTTGCTCTCTCTCTCTCTCTCGCTATATATATATATATGTGTGTGTGTGTGAAAAGTGTATATAAATATAAATAAATATATATATGTATAATTATATATATATTATATGCGCGGTACTTATTAGAAAGCGCTCAATATCAGAGATAGAGCTAACATATTTGGTTGGATTGATTTGGGTTTCACGCTTTAGCGATCGTCAAACAAACTCTGACGATCGCTAAAGCGTGAAAGCCAGGGTCACAAACTCACATCTATCCAACCAATTCATATCAACCGATCTCTGTTCATATTTATCTGTCTTTCTCTGTTCATATCTATCAATCAATCTCTCTCTCTCTCTCTCTCTCTCTCTCTATATATATATATATATATATATATTTATAACATTCACTATTCATTTATATCTATCTGTTTCTCTGTTACCCGCTCGGCCTGGAGGCTAGGATCAAAGTGTAGTATCTGCGCTTTGTGAGCTGCCGGGTCGGTGTCTGTCGAACTCTGCTTGTAGAGAGAACCCGGACGAAGCTCCGCCGAAGGGTGGGGGTTTCGTTCGGGGAGGTTGACGGAAATAGCCCGCTTGGACGGGTTTAGATGGGTTTTATTTTGGCTGGGCCTACGGGCTCAGATATACCCACATTAAAAAGGCCTTTGTGCCACATTCAATTCCTGTGGGTGAATTGATAAATACCATCTGTTTCTCTGTTCATATCTATCTATAGTTCTCTATTCATATCTATCTATATACGGGTATATATATATATACTAGCAGTAGAACCCGGTGTTGCCTGGGGATGTAACAGTAAGAGATAGATCAAGTATCGACCATCATAAAGACTGAAAAATAAAACTGACAAAGATTATTGTTTAAGGTTGACGGACACGCATTAGTTTTCTTTTCTTTTCTTTTCTTTTTTTTTATGAATTGGTCAAACCCAAACTCAAACAAAAACATTGTTTCCAATCATTATGAGTCTACCGATTGAATAGAATTTTATTATAAACAATTGTCTTGTAAATGGAATTTTTAAAGCATTCTGAATGTAAAAATAAAGAAAAAAGTGTGCAAGAAAATAAGAAACACTACCTTCCAAAAAAAGTGAAGTTTTGTTGAAATCGGTTGAAAAATGTAGGAAATCCGATCCCATATATATACGAACACACACACAAACAACCAACCTGGGTTTCATAATAATTATAACTCGATATTATTAAGTATAACTCGATATGAGTTGTCCCCCTTTTATTAATGCCTCATTATCGTGTTTTCAAATTGATTTCGTGCAAAAACAATTGTGTTTTTCAAATTTTTTACGCTGTCAGAACCACCGCAAGGTAATTTTACGTAGTCCTGTGAAGTTTTGTTGAAATCGGTTAAAAAATGTAGGAAATCCGATGCAATATGTAAACGGACACACACACACACACACACACACACACTCACAATCTGCGTTTTATAATAAGTAAGACATATATATATATATATATATATATATATATATATATATACATATTTTCTCTGTTCATATCTATCTATCTATGTTTCTGTGTTCATATCTGTCTTTATATATATATATATATATATATATATATATATGTGTGTGTGTGTGTGTGTGTGTGTGTAGATATGTAGGAAAATAGGAAAGAACACGTTAGGTAAATAATCCGGAGTTCTTTAGTATTTTTGTTTTCATTTTTAAAAAAACAGTGCTCCATACAGAAGAAGAGCTTAAATTATAATTACTTAAAAAAAAAAAAATGATTCCTTCGCTACATAAGAGTTCTCATATTTCAAAAACGAGAGCCGAAACCCTCAATATAATTATTTAAATTAAATTGAGTTAAAGTATCAGGCCCTCTTTCATCCTCAAGGGAAAATTTAGGCTCTCGTTTTTGAAACATGAAAACTCTTATATTTTTAAAAAAATAATATTATACATACACACACACACATATATATATATATATATATATATTCCTTTCATATCTATCTATCTATCTATCTATCTATCTATCTATCTATCTATCTATATAGTTCATTCATATCTCCATTATATTTACTTAGATGAAGAAAAGAGAGGAAGATTGTGTAGAGCCATGTTTATGCCCATGCGGAAAAGATAAGACATTTAAAGTAAACTGATAGTTTTCACCTTATCCCAAATGACTATAATTTTTTTTTAAATTTTATGTCATTCCTCAATATTCTTGTAGATTCGATTCTCCAATTATTCATCATAAACTGGTAAGTTTGTCTCTTTCTTTTCTTGCTTATTTATAGCGTATCCGTTCTTTTGGTCTGGATTTGTATATCCGTTTAAAACATTTTTTCGATTATCATTATTATTTTCACTCCAGTAATAACTGTTGTTTTTTTTTTTTGTTTTTTGCAATCCGAGTTACAGAATGTTTCCTCAAAACCCCAGAACTCTCCTCAGTATTCTTGCAACACTACAATGTGGACGACCCTGTTGGATTATCGCCCCCTGATGACAGCATCTCATTGCGGTGAGTTACTGCCCCCTGACCGTTTTTACAGGCGGCGCATGATTTGACAGACTCGATCTCTCTCTCGGTGACTTTTCGCAGTGAAAATGCGTATTATTGTTGCTCCTGCAAAATATGAGTGATCAACCAAAGAGATTTTTCTTCTTTGAAGTTTTCACATTTCATTTCATTTCTTAACCTTTTTTTGTGTAAAATGTCCTGACAATATATTTGTTAATATTTTTTGTTCAAACTCTATGTCTTTTTTTTTTGTTTGGACATACACAAGTCCACAACATTGGGAAGGGATCAATTAAAACACAGCCTTATAACTGTTTATACCCGAAACAATCTCAATTCTTCCTGGACCTCTAACACACGTAGTATCTTTCCTAGGCTTTCCGGGATAGTTCCCCAGTGCTCCGATAAGAATTGGCACGACTGTTGTTATCACGCACTACAGTTTCTTAATCTTTCTGGAAAAGGTCAGATATCGTTATTTTTTTCTCTTTCCATTATACGTTGGTGCAGAAGTAGTGTAAACTTGACTATGTTGTATACCGTTTTTTCTTGTGTATAATACGAGAAACTTTAAACAAAATTTAAAGGCTAAAAGAAAGGTCGCATTATGCCCAGGTACACGTTTTAAGAAATTTCTACAAAAAACGAATATATCGTCGAACTCTTCCACGACGAAAAAGAACAGCCGGCAATACGCAGAAATATCGATGGACCAAAAATATTAAAATTTGACGTGTAATATGCAATGGCCAAACAACAAAGCAGCAGGGCCAGACGGAATTGCGATAGTGATGCTGGAGGACTTAAAAGATTTTGGCATAGACAAGATCATCGAAAGAATAATAAATTAAATCTCAGTGTTGATATACTGAAAGACCTAAATAGATCTATCTTAATAGCACTGCTTAAGAAGCCAGGTGCATACGAATACAAACTTCATCGGCCAATCAGCTTAATGAGCCATAGAATTAAACTTATCATCCAAATTCTAATGAATAGAACGTGCAGCAGAATCAGACCAGAAATAGGACAGGAACAGTGTGGGTTCGTCAAAGACACTGGAAGAAAGAATGCGATATTTAGGCTCAGAATTCTATCAGAAAAAGCAATACAAATGCAAAAGTACGTGCAACTCTGTTTCATTGATTACGCGAAAACATTCGGTAAACTACGCCAAAAAGATCTGTTGGAACTATTCAGCAACATTGAGTTATTTGGGAAGGATTTTAGAATAATCAAGAACCTATACTGGCGGTGGCAAACCGCATTCATACGAATACAAATATAGGAAAGTGTTGAATACAAATATAGGAAAGGGTTTAAGACAAGGATGTGTCTTCTCGCCGGACTTATTCAACCTATACAACGAGGCGATTCTGGTAGAAGTGGACGTGCTACCAGGATTAATTACCAGCGGCCACGATGTTAACAACATCAAGAATAAAAATGGCACAGTATTAATGGCAAACACAGAAAGAAAGCTACAAGAACTCCTACAGAAAGTAGTGAAGGGAAGCGAAAACACTGCATGGTTGGTAGCAAGAGAATGAGTCCAGACTGCGAACTGCAAATCCGAGATGCCAAAATCAAAGAAGTGCTGAAAATTAAATATCAGAAGACGGGAAGATTGTCTCTGAACTCCGAAGAAGTATTGTGATAGCTACGAAGAATACCAAAAGTTAAGTATAGGACTATAGAACTAAAAAAAAATGGTTAGAAACAAAGAAAAGAGTGCTATGTTATATCTGTCCTGGCAGTGGGTGATGGACTATCTCCTCAAAGATGAAGAGGAGAATTAAAGTGTTAAATAATAGTATAGCAGACAATTAATTTTTAGAGAATTGTATTTCTGCTTTGACTTCCTCATTTTTGACCTTTGAGGTCAGAGACAAAAAAATAAAAGAAGTCGATTTTGATTGACCAATGTAACGTGGGAATCTTAGAGAGAGTTTTTTTCCCGGAGAGTTGGTTCTTACACATCAACTAATGTAGACGTGTTAAATTCGTGTCTGGAAACTGATCCCCAGTGAGAGTGAGAGAGTAACGGAACTGGCTATTTACAAAATATACACATCGACGTGTTGAATAAAACTAGATAAGAAATAAAATTCCTTTGTTGAAGTTCTCTTTTATCTCCGAAAACAAAAACATCTGGCGTTTGCCGGCCGTGAAAGAAGATGGCAATGTTGTTATGAGTGAATATAATAACATATAGAGGGGCAATATGCATTATGAATCTTGCCTCTGGTGGTTCATATTTACTATTCTTTTTATATAATAGTTTTTCATTGGTAGCATAGTCAATGGTCAACGGGGTTCTGATTTGTCTACCCATGAGGGCAGACGGGCTTTTTGATCTTCCAGTATGGGGTATTGTCCTAAACTTTGCAACAATGTAGGAAGAAATATTTCTATATTTTCTTTTTGTTGTATATATATTTTCAATTCGCTTTTTTTATAGTTTGCACCACTCTTTTTGCTAATCCAGAGAAGTCTGGAAGTTGAAATCAGTTCGCTTATTCAGTCTACCCTGTCATTTAACTGATTGGTGGAAGGAGAGCAAACAGATTCAAATCTTTTTTAAGGGTAGAAAGCTTCGAAAGAGGATGCAACAACTAAGTATGGAATTTGAAATCAGTTCGCTTATTCAGTCTACCCTGTCATTTAACTGATTTTTGGAAGGAGAGCAAACAGATTCAAATCTTTTTTAAGGGTAGAAAGCTTCGAAAGAGGATGCAACAACTAAGTCTGGAATTTGAAATCAGTTCGCTTATTCAGTCTACCCTGTCATTTAACTGATTGGTGGAAGGAGAGCAAACAGATTCAAATCTTTTTAAGGGTAGAAAGCTTCGAAAGAGGATGCAAACAACTAAGTCTGAATTTGAAATCAGTTCGCTTATTCAGTCTACCCTGTCATTTAACTGATTGGTGGAAGGAGAGCAAACAGATTCAAATCTTTTTAAGGTAGAAAGCTCGAAAGAGGATGCAACAACTAAGTATGGAATTTGAAATCAGTTCGCTTATTCAGTCTACCCTGTCATTTAACTGATTGGTGGAAGGAGAGCAAACAGATTCAAATCTTTTTAAGGGTAGAAAGCTTCGAAAGAGGATGCAACAACTAAGTCTGGAAGTTGAAATCAGTTCGCTTATTCAGTCTACCCTGTCATTTAACTGATTGGTGGAAGGAGAGCAAACAGATTCAAATCTTTTTAAGGGTAGAAAGCTTCGAAAGAGGATGCAACAACTAAGTATGGAATTTGAAATCAGTTCGCTTATTCAGTCTACCCTGTCATTTAACTGATTGGTGGAAGGAGAGCAAACAGATTCAAATCTTTTAAGGGTAAAAAGCTTCGAAAGAGGATGCAACAACTAAGTATGGAATTTGAAATCAGTTCGCTTATTCAGTCTACCCTGTCATTTAACTGATTGGTGGAAAGAGAGCAAACAGATTCAAATCTTTTTAAGGGTAGAAAGCTTCGAAAGAGGATGCAACAACTAAGTATGGAATTTGAAATCAGTTCGCTTATTCAGTCTACCCTGTCATTTAACTGATTTTGGAAGGAGAGCAAACAGATTCAAATCTTTTTTATGGTAGAAAGCTTCGAAAGAGGATGCAACAACTAAGTATGGAATTTGAAATCAGTTCGCTTATTCAGTCTACCCTGTCATTTAACTGATTTTGGAAGGAGAGCAAACAGATTCAAATCTTTTTAAGGGTAGAAAGCTTCGAAAGAGGATGCAACAACTAAGTATGGAATTTGAAATCAGTTCGCTTATTCAGTCTACCCTGTCATTTAACTGATTGGTGGAAGGAGAGCAAACAGATTCAAATCTTTTTAAGGGTAGAAAGCTTCGAAAGAGGATGCAACAACTAAGTATGGAATTTGAAATCAGTTCGCTTATTCAGTCTACCCTGTCATTTAACTGATTTTGAAGGAGAGCAAACAGATTCAAATCTTTTTTAAGGGTAGAAAGCTTCGAAAGAGGATGCAACAACTAAGTATGGAATTTGAAATCAGTCTGCTTATTCAGTCTACCCTGTCATTTAACTGATTTTTGGAAGGAGAGCAAACAGATTCAAATCTTTTTAAGGGTAGAAAGCTTCGAAAGAGGATGCAACAACTAAGTATGGAATTTGAAATCAGTTCTTATTCAGTCTACCCTGTCATTTAACTGATTGGTGGAAGGAGAGCAAACAGATTCAAATCTTTTTAAGGGTAGAAAGCTTCGAAAGAGGATGCAACAACTAAGTATGGAATTTGAAATCAGTTCGCTTATTCAGTCTACCCTGTCATTTAACTGATTGGTGGAAGGAGAGCAAACAGATTCAAATCTTTTTTAAGGGTAGAAAGCTTCGAAAGAGGATGCAACAACTAAGTATGGAATTTGAAATCAGTTCGCTTATTCAGTCTACCCTGTCATTTAACTGATTGGTGGAAGGAGAGCAAAACAGATTCAAATCTTTTTAAGGTAGAAAGCTTCGAAAGAGGATGCAACAACTAAGTATGGAATTTGAAATCAGTTCGCTTATTCAGTCTACCCTGTCATTTAACTGATTGGTGGAAGGAGAGCAAACAGATTCAAATCTTTTTTAAGGGTAGAAAGCTTCGAAAGAGGATGCAACAACTAAGTATGGAATTTGAAATCAGTTCGCTTATTCAGTCTACCCTGTCATTTAACTGATTGGTGGAAGGAGAGCAAACAGATTCAAATCTTTTTTAAGGGTAGAAAGCTTCGAAAGAGGATGCAACAACTAAGTATGGAATTTGAAATCAGTTCGCTTATTCAGTCTACCCTGTCATTTAACTGATTGGTGGAAGGAGAGCAAACAGATTCAAATTTTTTAAGGGTAGAAAGCTTCGAAAGAGGATGCAACAACTAAGTATGGAATTTGAAATCAGTTCGCTTATTCAGTCTACCCTGTCATTTAACTGATTGGTGGAAGGAGAGCAAACAGATTCAAATCTTTTTAAGGGTAGAAAGCTTCGAAAGAGGATGCAACAACTAAGTATGGAATTTGAAATCAGTTCGCTTATTCAGTCTACCCTGTCATTTAACTGATTGGTGGAAGGAGAGCAAACAGATTCAAATCTTTTTTAAGGGTAGAAGAAAACTTGGAAGAGGATGCAACAACTAAGTCATTTGGAATTTGAAATCAGTTCGCTTTTATTCAGTCTACCCTGTCATTTAACTGATTGGTGGAAGGAGAGCAAACAGATTCAAATCTTTTTAGGGTAGAAAGCTTCGAAAGAGGATGCAACAACTAAGTATGGAATTTGAAATCAGTTCGCTTATTCAGTCTACCCTGTCATTTAACTGATTGGTGGAAGGAGAGCAAACAGATTCAAATCTTTTTTAAGGGTAGAAAGCTTCGAAAGAGGATGCAACAACTAAGTATGGAATTTGAAATCAGTTCGCTTATTCAATCTACCCTGTCATTTAACAGATTGGTGGAAGGAGAGCAAACAGATTCAAATCTTTTTTAAGGGTAGAAAGCTTCGAAAGAGGATGCAACAACTAATTCTGGAATTTGAAATCAGTTCGCTTATTCAGTCTACCCTGTCATTTAACAGATTGGTGGAAGGAGAGCAAACAGATTCAAATCTTTTTAAGGTAGAAAGCTTCGAAAGAGGATGCAACAACTAAGTCTGGAATTTGAAATCAGTTCGCTTATTCAGTCTACCCTGTCATTTAACTGATTGGTGGAAGGAGAGCAAACAGATTCAAATCTTTTTTAAGGGTAGAAAGCTTCGAAAGAGGATGCAACAACTAAGTCTGGAATTTGAAATCAGTTCGCTTATTCAGTCTACCCTGTCATTTAACTGATTGGTGGAAGGAGAGCAAACAGATTCAAATCTTTTTTAGGGGTAGAAAGCTTCGAAAGAAGATGCAACAGTTAAGTATGTAATTTGAAATCAGTTCGTTTATTCAATCTACTTTTCCTGGTACTTCTTGGATCATTTGTTTTCTTACTATCTTCCTTCCTCTTCCTAAGAGTTTGTCTAGATGTGGGAGGTCTTGACCTTCTTCTTTTTATTTTATTGATATTGAACACTGAATCAATTATAAAATTATAATTATTTTTAAATGCTATGACAAGAGCAAGTAAAATTAGTCATATACTACAGTGAACATGCTTAAAGCAACAATAAAAGGAAAATAGTGTAAAACGTAAAATATCAGTAGTAAATATACTTCATCTAAGAAGCAACAATCATGACATAGTTAGGATAGAGTTCATTTTAAAAATGCAGCAATAATTGAGATAGTTAGATTAGTAATAAAATGATAATAGTATAGTAGTATACACTCAACTGCCTCGTGGGTAATAGTTGTAGCTATTTATAGTTTTTGTGACTTCATATGTAAATGAGTCACCTCACCTCCCTGTACTGAAAAGGTTTTATTTCCCTATTTTGCCTGGTACTTTTTCTGGGAGCTTTTGTCTCCTCACTATCTTCCTCCCTCTTTCTAAAAGATTGTCAAGATATATCTTTCTCATGTTCCAACGATTGTTGATCTTCAGAGTTTATATCTCTCTCGATTTCACTGTCATGTTTGTCTTACTCTGACGTGACATTTTCATTACTTTCAGGCTCACAATACATTTCTTCATCACTACCGTGTTGCCATCTAACTTGTTCTGCTTTCAATAATATCCCATTTCCAGTTTTTACTATTATCATAGTGTTCTGTCCACTTTGCATTATGAATCTTGCCTCTTGTAGATTAGATTCAATATTCTTTTTATACAATAGTTTTTCATTGGGAGCATAGTCAATGGTCAACAGGGCTTTAATTTGTCTACCCATGAGGGTGGACAGGCTTTTTGATCTTCCAGTATGGGGTAATATCTAATAGCTTAGCAATAATCCATTCTTTCTGCTCATCCGTTTGATTGCGGATGGTACGGTCTGGTTTTATATGGTTTGGATCCAATTTTGCTCAACCATTGGCAGAGTTCCTCGTCACAGAACTCTGGAGCGTTGTCAGATATAGCGTTTTCGGAATTACATTTCTTGAAATATGGCCCTTAACGCTTGTTTCACGGTCAGACTTCTTTTGTTGGAAACATGTATTACTTATGGCCAGCCTGAATACGAATCTACCAGTATTAGTAATAAGCCCTCTCTGTTGACTTAGGCAGGATACACATGTACTCTGTCCCAACGTTGGGACTCTTTAGGCTATGTATGTGTTCTTGTCTTTCTGAATTATCTTCTTTCACGGCACATTTTATACCTTTTTTTTAAGTATTCTTCTACATCTTTAGAATAGCCTGGCTACCATAACCTCTAGCCTTAATCCCCTTTGCGTAGACATCATTTCACAATGAAAATTGTCATGTATGTTTTTATAATTTTGCTCCTTTGTGTTGCTGCTGGAACCACTATGTCTCCATTAGCTATTACACCCTTTTCTACAGTTAACTTGTGCTTAACCTCTTTAAATCTCCCTTCTGCCTGTGAGCAATTATTCCACTTATTAATTTTTTCATCCTGAACAATATACTGTTCAATATGGGATGTCGCTTTGTATCCTCAACTAATTTGTCTATCGACAAAATATCAGTTTCGACCCAGTGTGAGGACCTTCGAATTTTCCCTCCTCTTTCTCACTTTCAGAAATAATGAACCTCAATCTCGACGACATATTGTTCTTTTACCGAAATAAATTCCATTTTTTTTTCTTAAAACAGCAAAAGATTCTGTCAGTTCGGAGTATCGCTCTACATTTCAAAGTTCTTAAGAGGGATTAAATATCCTTTATTTATTCTGTGGTCAGACCTCAACTTTCAATCAAAAGGTACCTCAATTTTCTAATTGTCGTCCATATTATGGCCAATGCTTCTTTCTCAATATTTGAATAGTTCAATTTGGCTTTTAAGAATTTTCCCGAAGTTCAGTCTAATCTGGATGACCATCCGTCAGGAATATGTCAGTAAACTCAGTATTCATTTGAATCAGTTGAGTCAGAGGCAGTTCCTTCCTGAGGGTTTCAAACAGCTTTAAATTTTCAAATGTGATGATCTTTTGTTGAAATAAATTCTGTGTTCTTTTTTCTTAAATTGTTCGTTCTGTCAATTTCTAGTTCTCTCTACATATTGTCTGTTTGAAATATATCTATGTTATTCCATAAAAGATTCTAGTTTCTTTTTTGTTCTTAGGACCTTCATCTTTTAATATTTTATCAATTAAAATTGGTCTGGTGTTATGGGATCTTCGATAGATATGGAATATCCCAAAATGATATTTTTTTTTTTTTTTAGTGTTGATTGCACACATTTGTTAATCAGTATATTTTAATTTAGCAAAACCATTTTCGTTTTCAATTTTAGTTCATCGTCGTTAATATCACCAACACAAATATCATCCTGGTAGCATATTGTATTTCTTTTTATATTGCTACCATTAACTTGCTCGATAGCCCTTTGAAAAATTGCACTTGAAGTTTTAAATCCATACGACATTCATTTCCATCTTAATATGCCTGTTGTCGTGTTTATTGTTATGACTTCTTTAAAGTCTTCGTCAATAGGTATTTGATACTATGCCGACTTTAAATCAATTTGAGAGAAAGTTTTCATAGCTGCAAGGGAGTTCAAATCCCATGTTATGTTGAGGATAGAATATGAGTCTGCACATATTTTGCGGTTTACACTTATTTTGTAGTCACCACATATGCGTAGATCCCCGTCCTTCTTTCTTAAAATTACTAACCTGGAAGCCCATTTGCTGTCACCTGGTGTAACACGTTCAAGTAGATTTTTATTCCCGTATTTTTAAAAGTTTTTCCGCAACTGTTGGTAGCAGATAGACTGGCACATTTAGTGAATTAAAATATGACGGGGAAATATTTTCCTTTAGTCCTAACATTGCTTCATAGTTTTTTGAACATTTCAGTTTCTTCTGTCTTCACTTTGTTTACTAATTTTGTCGAATTTATGTTCAATACATCAATTTCTGTTAGACCATGGTTCTTTTCACAGTTTGCCATGATAATTGGTAATACATCAAACTTATTTTTTCTTTCACGTAGACTTCGAAATAGCCTGCTGTTTTTATCACGCATCTGTAGAACTGATTCAATTGGACAATGCTATTCTTTAATATTGGTTTTCTTAATTTCTTCCAGAAATTTTTAGGTACCAACATCGTCACATCACTTCCCGTATCTGGTTGTATATCCAATAAAACCTTATTGATTTGACTTTTTAAAAACCTTTTTTCATTTCTTTTTTTTTCAATGTAAATACGTTCATTCTTATTTCCTCTTTATTTTGTTTCTCTTTTTGAACTGAGTTTTTGATTCATTTGAAAAAAATTTTCATTTTTTTTTTGAATTTTCTATGCCTAGATAAGATTTGGCACAAATCATTTTCTTTTTTTTATATGCCAGACATTTTTGTTTTTCTTTTTGATGTTGATAACTACAAAAAGTACACATTGTTCTGTCTTTTTTTCTTTATTCCGTATGTGTCTATTTTCTCTACCAGATCTGTAAATTTTGTTCTATTGAATTTTTCGAACAAATTCGACTCACTGTTCTAGTAAAAAAAAGTCTTAGTTGTAAATGCATTAAAGTTATTAGCCGATATTCCTCGTTTTGAACTCCTCATTTTACCAATTTCATTTTGATCAAATCCCTTCATTTAACTGGTTTTTCTGATCCCAGTTTCTCAAATTCACAATTTGGCATTGTTTCAAACAAAGAACATATTCAATAACTGTTTCATTCCCTTTTTTGAGAAATGTTCATGAAATTTGCTCTCTCTGCATTAATTAGTTTTTTTCTTAGATGCTATGTTTTTTTCAAATTCGTTGACTTATATCGTCAAATGTTATTTCCTCCAACTGTCTTGGGGATGCAACTGCTGGTAATTTTATAACAGCCTTGCAAACCAGCAGTTTCCAAAAAAAAGATCAGTTATTTGAAAACCAAATAACTGATCTTTCAACGGATTTCAAATCCTTCAGCTTTTTTAGTCTAATTTTAACCGCTAGAAGCCTAAGCTATGCATGTGTGCACTCATAATTATCCAGTGATAAGTCTTCGTTCCGTTCTTCAGATATCGGTGACGCCATTGTATTGTAGTGTTACTGTCTCACGGGAAGTAGTATGCACTCAACTGCCTCATCGGTAATAGCCGTAGATATTTATAGTTTTTGTGACTTTCTATGTAATTGAGCTACCTCAATTAAATGATTTTGCGATCCCAGTTTCTCAAATTCACAACGGCATTGTTTCAAACGAAGGGCATATTCAATAACTGTTTCATTCCCTTTTTGAGAAATGTGCATGAAATTTGCACTCTCTGCATTAATTAGATTTTTCTTAGATGCTATGTTTTTTTTCACTATTCGTTGACTTATATCGTCGAATGTTATTTCCTCCGACTGTCTTGGGGATGCAATTGCTGGTAATTATATAACAGCCTCTCAACCAGCAATTTCCAAGAAATTATCAAGATCTTTCAACTGATTTCAAATCCTTGAGTTTTCTTAGTCTAGTTTTAGCCGCTAGAATCCGAAGCTACGCTTGTGCACACTCATAATTATCCAGTGATAAGTCTTCGTTTGGTTTTTCAGATATAGGTGACGTCATTTTATTGTAGTGTTACTGTCTCACGGGAAGTAGTATGCACTCAACTGTCTCATGGGTAATAGCCGTAGATATTTATAGTTTTTGTGACTTTCTATATAAATGAGTTACCTCAATAAGGTAACAAAAATTCATAACATAAATACTGTATTAATTTGATACTTGCATTTTAAAAAGGTAATCTGTATTTCTTTTTACAAATGAAAAGATTGGAACAGCTTACGTTATAGTAAGCTGTCTACGACAAATATTGTCGAAATGAACTCTACACCCTAAATATTATAAAGTTTAACACGTTGATTGCCAGGTATCAGTTATGAAATCTGACTGTAAAATAATAGCCAACTGAGGCAATAAACAGTTTTTATGAGTTGATTTTTAGTTTCAAAAGAAGTATTATCATTGTTTTCACACTAAGCGTATCACTGAGAACACTCTCGTTGCTTCCACGAGACAATTCGTAGTCAACTGTGGAATAAAAACTAAACCTGCCAATAAACGAGTCATCACGTGGTTAATAGACAATGCGTTAAAGATCTGTATTAAATAATTACTTACTTTTTAAATTTAAGTAATTTTATTTTTGTTAGAAAACAATTGCTTGTTTAAAGTATTTTCTTGAAGTCAATGATCGGTTTGATAGGGTCAAATTGGAACTTCATCTCAAAAGTGACCTACAATCTTTAACTCTCCCTTCATCCATGCATTGAATATTTCTGCCACATCTCGTCTGATGCTTCTTCTATGTACTTAGAGATTCATGCTACAAAGAAGAATCTGCATTGTTATTGGTCTTGACCTGGCGTCTCCGCTTTAGTCAATTTCTCACCTTTTTTATAAATGCTGTCGTATATGGTAAATACACATTGAGGTTTGATTTTAAAATTTAAATAGGTTTTTAAAAGCCTTGATGAACTAATGACATCCTTGCTCTTGTATATAAACACGTGCAACAAAATAAATCCTTACATTTACCTTGCTAAATTCCCTCAGAGGTCGAAAAACGCCAGCTAAGTTTAATTTTTTCTCTCGTATTTTATCCATTTTTTCTTTTGTACCTTTGAAACTGAAGTCTGAAGATCCGGAAAAAATAAAATTTTCTGGTGAAATAAATTATAACTAATGAGAATTAAAGCGGTCTGTTTTTCTTTAAATTAAATTATTCGCTCTGACTTAACATTGAGCTCTCAGGATTTCATCCTCCTTGGGATTATCCATACGGATTACCAAGATTTTCGTTACTTAATTATATATATATATATATTAAAAATATGATTCCATCTCTACATGGGAATTACCGTGTTTCAAAAACAGACGCTAAAAAATTCCAATTCACTTACAGAAATTAGATTAAAGTACCTAGTTCTGTTTCATCCTCAAGCGAATTTTGAAATTTACTTGCGTATCGACCACTGTATTTCAAAAACAAAATTACTAAAGAACTTTGGATAATTAACCTAACTGTTCTTTCCTAATTTTCAATATATTCACACACACACACACACACACACACACACACACAAATGGACAAAGTCCGACAATTATTTCTAAGACATTTTTTTCTATGTTTATACGTTCTTTTTATAGATACAAATATTTAAGTAAACGCCATGTTTATAATAAACAGTATTAACGACATTTACCAGCCTGAATCTCCGAGAATTTTCATAGAAAAATATGCGTCCTCCGACATGAATCGAACATGTTTTCTATACGAAACCGTCATGTAACCCGATGTGCTTTACCGATTTAGCCATAGAGGAGCGTTTCGTTTAGCAAGGTCGAGAATTGTAGTCTAAAAACAGTAAAATCGAGCTTGCTAACCGGTACGCTGCTCTGTGGCTCAATACACGCACACACACACACACACACACATATATATATATTTTTTTTTCTCTCTATCACGAATATATACAGGGCAAAAATAAATGTGCGAATGTTTGACTAATCAGGTAATGACCGGTTATTTATCTGTAACATTAAATGTATATAAGCTGCGTTTTGTTCTGTTTTGTGACATACTGTATTTAGATGAATGGGGACATGCCCATTATCTTCCGTAGGTATGCGAAAATACACATGGAACTCAGAGAAAATAATGACTCAATGAAGGTGTTTACTTTCCACACTGCTTCAAAAAAAAGGTTAGGAAGGAAAGCCCCATCAATACTGTGAAGACCGATAACAGAGACCGGACATAAGAAACCTGTTTTCCTGAAAAAGTGTTTTAAGTGAAAGGAGTAGTGGCTGCTCGTTCAGTCTAATGTTTCCTAAATATTTAACAAGAACAAGGAAGTAAAAGTCAGCCAAATATAATTAACCATTTTCAGTAAGTACTTTGTTAGTTGAGCAGCAGACGCACAGTAATTCACACTAATTCGACTGGATAGTTCCACTCAATAGTTACTTAATAATCAATCCAGTTAGTAGCCTGACACCGCTATTTATACACTTGGCAGAATATATATATTTATAAGTCCAGAGTGTCACGCTCGAACCTCGACAACAACATTTACTCATTTTCTACCTATATGACATTTTGACAAATCCTTCTCTGTAAAATATATCAAAGTTTGATTTAGAATGCCGACTGGGGCTTGTGAAGTTATATTATTCTAATCATAAGAATGTCGCAGTAAAAATGAGAGCTTACAAAACAAGGAACAATTTCAAGCTCTATCAACAATTGCTCGTCTGGTAAATTTCGAAACCCCAAAGACACTGCATGATATTCCTTCAAGTAGGATACATTCTGTCATGGGTCCTTACCTATAACTACAGAATGAACTCTTCCTAACACTATGTATACTACGCCTCTCAAGAGAGAGGGTCGAATCGAGTCGTTTACTCGTGGGGAGGGGGGGCTAGATACCGAATCAAGCCGAGCTTCTTGGCTTGACGGTCGAACTCTTTGCCTCTGAGCAGAGAGGAACCCGGACGAGGTTCCGCCGAAGGGTAGAGCCTCGTTCGGGGAGGTTGCCAACACGATTCTGTTTTTACAGTTTCTACGGGCATTTATTGGTCGAGCCTACGGGCTCGCAAAACCCACGTAAAACTCGGCCTTGCGCCACATCTTTCCATTGTGGGGGGCGCAAGTAAATATCGAATTGAGTCGAGCCGATAGTAGTTCACTCCAAATCAGACTGACAGTCACTTCCACATCTTTTATTATTTCGTGTAATATACCTTCGTTATTTCTACTCTTGTGTTCGTGTTGTTCTTCCTTGGTCCTATCCTGGACCATAACTCACTCCTTAGAAGCTGAGCGCACACATCAATTGCTGGATAGTCTGTTAATAATTTGATCAAACGTGCAATCTTGGTTATACAGAAAAATGGCGGAAGAACGGAAAATTTGTTGTAATTTCATAAACACTATTTCATAGCAATTTGCTTCAAAATATATGTTGTTCTTTTCACAATTGCTTATTTTGCATTATAATGGTTTTAAAACTTGTGTTCATTTATTTTCACCCTGTATATTATAAAGTTAATAAAATGAATCCTTCTTGAAATTTCTTTACAACGTATTTTTGAAACATTGTCTTAAGCTCTTGAAATAGCCAGCAGCAAGCAAGTTAGTTGTGTATTTTGGATAAATTTGTTCAAGACAGACGAAAAAAATATCGATGACAAACATCTCCTTTAATCGATGAAAATAACCTCGATTTGTTGAAGTTGACAAAACATTACAGCTTAATTCAGCGACTTTATAATTGCTTCCATGAATCATCGTTTTTCATTTTCTCTCATCATTTCCTTTTCGTCACAATATTTGTCTTCATTTTAATCTGATTTATTCTCTCTTTCTTTGTTTTATTCATTGTCTTTTCTATTTTCATTTTTTTTTGCCTTTGATTCTGTCTGTCTTAAACTTGGTGTTTTTGCCTAAATTTTCTCGTCTAAATTTCTATTTACTTCTTTTTCTTCTGCTTCCCTCTTTTTCGAAGACTTCTGAAAACACACTCACACACAAAAACGCACGCATATATATATATATATATATATATATATATATATATATATATATATATATACAGTGTAACCCGGATATAAGAGAGTTGTCGGGACCGGAGAAGAAGTCTCTTATATCCGGGTTTCACTTATATCCGGGTTTGGTCTAATTTATATACATTAACACAGGCTCTAATTTGGGACCAGAGAAAATCTCTCTTATATCCGGGTTTCTCTTATATCCGGGTCTCTTATATCCGGGTTACACTGTATATATATATTGTGTATGTGTCTTCTAGGACCGCATGAATTTTTCTTTCCATTCTATTTTTTCTTTTCTTATCTTTCCTTTCTAAATCGCTTAATATCAACCAGATTCTTCTTCCTCTTCTTTTTCTTCTTCTTTCTTCACTTCCTTCTTCTTTTTCTTCTTTTACTTCTTCTTCTTTCTTGTTTTACTTCTTTATTTCTCTTCTTCTTTTTCTTCTTCTCTTCCGTCTCCTTTTTCTTCTTTTTCATGCTTTCCTTCTTTTTTCTCTTTCTTCTCTTTCTTCTTCTTCTTCTTTTTTCTTCTTTTACTTCTTCTTCTTTCTTGTTTTACTTGTTTTTTCTCTTCTTCTTTTTCTTCTTCTCTTACGCCTCCATTTTCTTCTTTTTCATGCTTTCCTTCTTTTTTCTCTTTCTTCTCTTTCTTCTTCTTCTTTTTTCTTCTTTTACTTCTTCTTCTTTCTTGTTTTACTTCTTTTTTCTCTTCTTCTTTTTCTCCTTTCTCTTCCGTCTCCTTTTTCTTCTTTTTTCTTTGTTTTTACTTCTTTCATCTTTTTCTTCTTCTTTTTTCTTCTTTTTTGTCCACTTTTAATTCTTCTTTTTTGGTTTCATCTTCTTTTTTTTCTTCTTTTTATCTTCATCTGTTTTTCTTCTTCTATTTCCTCTTTATCTTCTTCTTCACTCTTACTCTTAATGATAAATTCAATTATTTCCTTCTCTCTAATCCCTGTCGCTTCTTATTCTCTCTTCCCTTTCTAGGTCTCCCTTTCTTCTTCTTCTTCTTCACTCCTCATATCACCTATTTCTATCTTTCTACTTTTCGCTCTTACTCTCATTCCTGTCTTTCTCCCCTTCCTCTTCCTCCCCTCCACTTCTTCTTCTTCTTCTTCTTCTTCTTAAATTTTCTATTAGCAGTTTCATCCAATCGACGCCATTTTCTTCATCATCATCATCATCATCATCTGGACAGGTAAGAACTCCTCCACTCCCACTTAATGGTATTTTGTTATTTCCTTCCTTCGTTTCTCTAGAATTTCACAATCACTTCATTTCACTTCCAGTTCTTCCGATCCAATCATTGGTTAGCCTTAATTGCCTTGTTTTGCCTTTCTCAAAGAAATCTGCACCAAATATGGAGAATCGTTGTCAGCTGTGGGAGACAGGTGGGCGGAGCTTATCTCTTGGTGATTGACATGTGTGTCGATGCTACGAGCAACTGCTAATTGCCTACAACAGGAGTAAATACACTGCTGGTCCATGGGGCTATACACATATACCAATTTTTTCATACATAGAGGCACACACACACACACACACACACACACACACACACATATATATATATATATATGACTTTGTGCGTATATATATATATATAATATATAGATATATATAATATATATAAATTGAACATTAAGGTCAACACCGAGTGATGACAGTCTGTTTCATGCATGATACAGACGGCCACCTTGATATTGAGTTCATTTACGCTTTAATATAGACTTAAAACTATATATATATATATATATATATATAATATTTTTTGTTTAAAAATATGATTCCTTCGCTACACAACAGTTCTCATGTTTCAAAAACGAGAGCCGAAACCATCCAAATAATTATTAAAATTAAGTTGATTGTCACGTGTTTTGAAACATGAAAACTCTTATGTAGCGAAGGAATCATATTTCTAAACAAAAAAAAATATTGTAATAAAGCTCTACTTCTGTATGGAGCACTGTCTTCTTAAAAATAAAAACAAAAATACTCCATCTTCAACAAAAAAAAGAAAAGAATTCGCTTGAAGATGGAACAGAGCTTGGTACTTTAACTCAATTTAATTCAAATAATTATATTTAAGTTTTCGGCTCTTGTTTTGAAACATGAGAACTCTTATGTAGCCTTGGAATCATATTTTAAATAAATAATTATATATATATATATATATATATATATATATATATATATATATATATATATATATAAATAAAAACGAGAACAGGCAGACAATACGCACAGTGGTTACGGGTATTGCAGAACAAACCAAACCAAACTTTTTGCTATAACTTAATAATGAGGACTGGTGCACTATGTGTACCACAATGTCTCTAAACCACCTTAATTTATGTTTTTAATTAAGCATTGTCCTTCGTCTAGGGTGGCTGCAGACCAGTGTAATAATATTTTTATGCTATTTACCTATCGATCTAGGTGGATAGAACCGGTCGATTCATAACTTTCCCAAGGCTATTTGCATTTGTAGGCGTTAAAATTTACTAATCATTCCTTGCCCCAATTAACAACTGATTGAAGGTCATTTTCGCGAGCAGCTTTCTGTTATACCGGACTTACTATTAAAACAGGCGCGTGTGGTCGTGTCATCAGCATGGATACCAGAATAGGGATCTGATTACACCGGAAAGATAGTTGACGAAGATAAGTAACAATGTAGGTTCCGGGGTAGATACCTGGGTTACCCCAGCATAAATGCAAGAGGATCAAGAAAATCGACCGTTCAACAATACTTTCAATATAAGATTTATTAAGAAACAATTTGCTTGGGTAAATGAGAAAAGGTGTATGAATAATAAAAGCTTCTGAAAAATTCTCATGACAACCTACTTCCTAAATGCAGTTTTTCGAGGTTTGCTCATTAAAATATAGATTTTAGGGAAATACGTCTCTCTTGCTGGTTTTCTTATACAGGGTGTCCTTTTTTCTTATCTCAGTGAGAATCTGCCAGAGAGATGGATCCGGCGTGGTAAAGATGATGACAGTTTTCTGATGAAATGGCCGCCGCGGTCACCGGACATATCCCCGTGTGATTTCTTTTTATGAGGATATGTGAAGGGACTGGTCTATGTCCCCCTCTTCCTGCTAGCATTGATAAACTCAAGCAGAGAATCACTTCCGCAATAGATAATGTTACCGGAGGCATGCTACAGCGCGGTTGGCAAGAGCTTACCTACCGACTTGACGTTTGCCGTGTCACAGGGTGTGCACCTATTAAACACTTATGAAATCGGTCCCATAATAAACTTATGATGTTCAACACCCAAACTTTTCAATTTCATTGCGGTAGACTTTGTAATTTTCTGTATAAATGCTTATAAAATGGTGTCAAATTTTTTGTGGGCATGCTCTGTATTATGTACAAAATGTATGTAGCTGAAAGCATAAAATTACATACAAAATATTTAAATTTCGTTATTAAATGGCCCATTTTATCTGTAGCTGAATTGTATTCAAAATATTTTAGTTGAAGCCATAAAATAGTTCAAAATATTTACATTATAATATTAAATAACTCATAGCGGTTGATATGCCGCTAAACAAAATCAACCAACCATCATTTTTTTTATTATTAATTTTTATTTTTAATTTATCAAACAGTGAAATTAAAAACGACCGGTTTAAATTGAGAAGTCCTAAAGAAAAATTGCGTTTCCGACAAAATATATATATATATATATATATATATATATATATATATATATATATATATATATATATACAGTTTCGATACGCAAGCCGCTGGCGGCTCGT
>CAHIKZ030002655.1:270000-307500 GCA_903632075.3 Acanthosepion pharaonis
TAAGTATGTCTATATTGTATATATGCATGAGCCTGACCATATCTATTTACCTCTAATATGGGAACCTAAATTCAATTACGTGAGGCAAACGTCGTAGATTTGTCCGAGAATAGCTTTATATTTAGGAACTCAGCAATCTGTCTATTCCAAGAATCTACTTACATCTTTGACAAACAGGGATAGTTTATTGATTTCGGCTCCCATACAATCAGACTTTCCTTCGGTAAGTCACATAGCTCAGTAAGCAAAGACGTTGCCGCATTGGGAACCTAGGTTCGAACCCTGATAATTCCACGAGTAGATAGGTCGGCTTTGGTGATGGCAGACAGACGCGAATGGACTGCGATAGATAGATATGTATATAAAGATAGATAGATAAGGACACATGGCACAGTGGATAAAGGCGTTGGTTAGATCCAGTAACAGGACCCAAAGAGAGTGAGTTCAATACCCGGTTAAGGCAGTGGAGAACTTTCAGAGAGAAATTAACAGGAGATAACTGATAACTGACATCCATTAAACATGGCACGTGGAACTAGAACAGTCTACCCCGGTGAGCGAAATAAAGGTTTCAGCTCGACATTCTAACCGCCTGAAGAAGGCTGGAGCGTACAACAGCCGAAGCGTTGTAATAAAGATGGCGACAAAGATGAGGACAATAGTCCGAATAATGTAAATAGTGTACATAGTACTTAATCTCCGAAATATAGACAGATACCAAAATGACTGAGATAGATAAGAACTGAGTATTACGCACACACACACAAATATATATATATATATATATATATAGAGAGAGAGAGAGAGAGAGATAATGAAAATCACTACTATTTGTTATTTTACTATAAAAATGAATTGCTGGTAATTTTATTATAAAAACGTATTGCTGATTTTTGTTTTGGTGTTTAATATTTGCCTATAGCTGCGACCCTAAGAGGTCCTACCCTCGCAGGGAGGACCTGCGAACAACAACAATTAAGGGGTGGCTCCATGCTCCTGAAAACCTCCAATCTCCCGATCAGACGCATTGCTGCCGGATGTAGTTTATCGTCATCCCCAGGACGGTATGCTATTTGAAAGAAGACTTCTACGAGCATAGTCCTCAGAGGAGACGTTAGAATTATAGAATTGAAACGAACCAGAAACCCAGTCCTAAGCAGGAAACATATTTAAACCAACACTAATTTTTATAGCAAAATGGTCAAAAATATATTTTATCTGTAGCTGAAGCTATAAAACTAGATTCAAAATATTTATGTTCCGACATTAAATAACCCATAAAGGTGTTGATATGTCGCGAAACAAAATCAACCAACCAACAATAACTATTTATAGTAAAATTATCAACAAGACAATTTTATAGCAAAATGAATACCAATACATTATATCTGTAACAGAAGACCTAAAACTATTTTCAAAATATTTATAGTATAGAGTTGTTGTAGAATTTCAAAGGAACCAGAAACCCAATCCTTAAAAGAAAAAAAAGGGGGTAAACTTTTACTCTTTCTTAAAGATACTAGAGAGGAGATTGAACCAGACGTTAGGTGAATCTATCTATTTCTATTGTAGATAAAATAAAAATAAAAAAAAAATATATAGATAAATAGTAGAGATTTTGAGTTTACGCGGAGACGTTAGAAATATAGCGTCGAAATAGACTTTAGAACGGGCCCAATACTAAGCAGGATATAAAGGATAAACCTCTATTCCTGTTCAAAACATCCGGGAAGCGTATGAACCGGATGATAGTCGAACCTATCTACTCCTATTTGAGGCGGAGAAATATAAAAAAAAGTAAATAAATCACATAACTCTTAGAGTTTAGGTGGAAATCAGATGTATAGAGTTGAAGTAAAATTTAGAAGGACTGGAAAGCCAGTCCTAAACATGAAACAGTAATCATCATCATTATTATTATTCTTCGACCTTCCTATGGTTGGTCGGATATCCATTGACAATCCCTTTCCATACGGTTCGGTCCTGTGTTGCTGTCCCCACATCCACAATGTCCAACCACGAGTCCCGAGTCTGGGAAAGTCAATTTTTGTGAGAAGACACCTCTAGAAAGAATCCATAGGAGTATAGATGAGACGATTTCCATGTCCGCTCGGTGGCAGTGACCAGCAAACTGTAATCTTTTTTGCTTGATCTGAAGAGAGATTGGTCTCAATTCTCCGTAAATTGTGTTAAGCGTTGTATGAAAACAGTAGATAAACCCTCTACTCCTGTTCAAAAACCCAAGAGAATGTGAAACGGACAATAGTCGAATTTGTCTATTCTCCGTAAAGTGTGCTAAGCGTTGCATTTTTTTTTTTTTTAGAGATATAGGGATGTTTCATTTTCCGAACACAATTAGAACATTTTGGCCGTGTTCTTAGTTAATATTATTAAGTGCTGGCTGTTTTTCTTTTTATTATTATTATTAAGACTTTCATCATTTTTAATCTTTTTTATATGTGAACGAGGTTATGTTTTGTATTTTCTACTACAGTGTAACCCGGATATAAGAGAGTTGTCGGGACCGGAGAAGAAGTCTCTTATATCCGGATTTCTCTTATTGCATGAAAACAATAAATAAACCTCTACTTCTGTTCAAAAAACCTCGCAGAGTCTGAAACAGACAAGAGTCGAATCTATCTACTGATATTTTCGAAAAAAAAAAACCCCAAAACAAACCTTCCTCTTACTTGCATTCCTGATAGCCATAATCTTCAAATATTCAAATGTAATGTCCATCGACATCTTAAGATGCCTTCATCCTTATCCCCGTCCTTCTCTGTATCCTTTCCTAAACCCTCCCTCTTTACTCTTGCTCTCACTCTTTATAACCCCTTGTTTGGGGGGGGATACCTAAAATAAGAAAATAAATAGTAAGCGTTTCAAAGTTTAAGCGGAGACGTTAGAAGTAAAGAGATGGAGTAGAAATCGGATACAACTAATTAAAAAGGTTAAAAAAGAAAAAAAACAAATAATCTCTATCTATAAAAGGCAGGATGTGTGTGTGTGTGTGTGTAACGAATGCATGGCCGCAATTTTCGACGAATCTGCACCGAAATTTACATGCTCATGCTCCAAGTTAGCGGGAATGCCAAGACTGACGTTGCATTTCCCAACTCCCATCGATAGTGGAAATAATCGATTTTTCCTGCTTCTACGGCAGTTTTCATGTAGTTTGCTGCCATTTTCTACTGACCAGAGTGAGAGCCAATAGCTGGCTGCCACGAATAGGCAGGAAGATTCTATTGGCCAGCGTGAGAGCCAACAGATGGCTGACACGAATGTTAACTAGCATGCTAGCATGCAAAAAAATCGATAGCTGTATTCGTCAAAAAAAAGTGGGAAAAATTTAAATCTGCATGGCACTTTACTCCAATTGGCTCATTCTCTTGCTTAAACTCAACGTTGATTCTGATTCTGCAGAACTGTGTTGGGTGGGAAAAAGTATTTGTGGTTAACATTTTTTTTTCATTCGGTTTTTCCAGTTACGAGTCCTTTTTTAAAGCTAATCGTTTTGTGTTCATTTTGTTTAGTTCTTTTTTCGTAACAGATTTAATGTTCAGTATATTCGCAGTGTGAGATAGGCAAGAAGTAAGTCATGTAGCAACATCAGCACGGCAAAGGGCACTCCTTTAAAGGCAAGGAAGGGCAAAAATATTTTAAGTCAAGTGATAGCGATTGCTGTATGAGTCGTATGACTTTTTAATCAAGCACGGGCAACGCCGAGCCATGCTGCTAGTAAGGAAATAAATGTACAAGTAACGTGTATGATTTTTTTTACGTGGTCCCTGTTAAACGTATATTTTTATTGTGAAGCGGTTTATTTTATAATGGGGATCTCAAAAACCACCCTCTATAAAAAAAAAAAAGAAAAAATATTATGCCATATCTGATCTATAAAATTGTCTCCAACGGGTGAGCGACCCCACTGAGTTAAAATTTCCTGTGTTAAAGTTCTTTTATTTCTGGACTCAAAGCAACAAGCGATCACTGGCTGAGGGAGATATTCAACCAGGCTTACAACTTCTTGTCCGCGGAAAAGAGGTTGTAGGCTGGAAAATCATCACCAACCCGCTGCTTTGGTTTAGCAAACTATTATTTTTTTTAGAGCCAGTGTATCTCTGTTCAGACTTCCTGAGGTTGACCTTAGGGATCAGATAGAAGACAAAACAAGGAAGTCGATTTTGATTAGCTGAACGAGCATGAGAAAGAGTTTTCAGTTAGTTGCTTCTGAATTGTCAATCAATGTATTCTTATTTTCTTTCGTGTCTGGAACGGATCCTCAGTGGAATGAGAGTGACCCCCACTGAATTGTTAGAAGATATATACGTTGAAGTTAATAAAATAGTTAAGGTAAAAGTCCCTGTATTGAAGTTCTTTTATCTCTTGGCTCAAAATAACTAGCAATCACCAGCTGAAGGAGATATGCAACAAGGCTTGCAACTTTTCGTCTATGGGAAAGCGGTTGTAGGCTGGAAAGTCATCACATACCAAGACTGGAAACTGAAGATTGGGCAACCCAAGCTCAGCTATGGGAATCTGGAGGAAGTGATGGATTCCTGCTTTTCTCAAGCACAATAGCCAATGATGGATTGTAACATCTTCCTTTTAGTTAATATTTGTATTGTCCTGAGTTCTGTTAAAGACAGCAGCAATGATTCGCGTTGCTTTCTGCATGGATTTGAATTCAGTATAATTCACGTAAACTAATTGCTAGAGTTAAGTCTATTTTTTGATTTAATCCTTAGCTTCTGGATAAGGAGAAATGATGAATTCATATTCACTATTAACATTATTCGAACTATTGTCCTCATCTTTGTCGCCATATTTATTACAGACTTTTCGGCCGTTGTACGCTCCAGCCTTCTTCAGGTAGTTGGAATGTCGAACTAAACCCTTTATTTCGCTCACTGTTCTAGTTCCACGTGCCATGTTTAATGGATGTCAGTTATCAGTTATCTCCTGTTAATTCCCCTCTCCAAATTCTCCACTGCCTTAAACGGGTATTGAACTCACACTCTTTGGTCTTTGGTAACTCACACAAATAACGTGTCTATCATGCTGCAAACATTGACTTATTCTTCATTCTCGCTTCTTCTCTGAACCGACCAAGCATAGAAATGAATACAATATGGGAACCAGTAATAGGGAGTCCCAGAGAAAAAGTGATAATAAGAACAAAAATTGGAATATGAGCTCTGGTAAAAAAAAAAGTTTCATGAAGACATTGGATTTATAATACCCAGAAATTCATACACGGATGTCCTCAAGGACTCATGGCACAGTGGATAAAGGCGTTGGTTAGATCCAGTGACAGGAACCAAAGAGTGTGAGTTCAATACGCAGTTAAGGCAGTGGAGAACTTAATAACTGACATCCATTAGACATGGTACGTGGAACTAGAACAGTCTACCCCAGTGAGCAAAATAAAGGGTTCAGTTCGACATTCCAACCACCTGAAGAAGGCCAGAGCGTACAACGTCCGAAATGTTGTAATAAATATGGCGACAAAGATGAGGACAATAGTCCGAATAATGTAAATAGTGTACATAATACCTCATCTCAATACTATTTGGATCCTGTCACTGGAAACGTTGTGATAAATATGGCAACAAAGATTAGGACAATAGTGTGAATAGTGTACATAATACCTCATCTCAGAAATATAGACAGAATTCATATTCATGGTTTTAATGCAAAAGTGAACGAAAGAAACTAGACTGGAATTTCAAATTTAGTATCGATTCCACTTTTCACACCGGTAGACATAAACCTGCTCGCTTCCTTTATTATTTTAGTCAATTCATCACAAGCATGGCGATAATGCTACTAAGACGCAAGTTTCTACTAAGAGTGAAAGAGCAAGAAAAGATTTTAGAAGGAACTGGGAACCAATCCCAAACAAGGAACAATGGATAAACTTCTACTCCTGTTCGAAAGACTGGGAGGAGTGTGAAACGGGCGATAGGCAAGGCTACCTACTCCCATAAAAAGACGCACTATGAAGACACAAAGTATGGAATAATTTGCCTACTTCACTTATTTTTTTTTTTTTTTGAGTTGGAAAATTCAACATGTTTATGAATATATGACTGGAAATTCTTCGAAAATTTCTGATCAAGAATTTCTACGTGCTATTATACAGAAAATAAAAACGCTGACATTAGTGATGAAAAATTTTCAGAGGAAAGTGTTCACATTATGGCCTTGTCCTCGTCTTCGCTGCTATGCTAAGATCTTCATCAAAATCTTCAATTCTTTTCCTGAAAATATCGTCTGCTTCTAGTGTCGAGGCGTTAAAAGAGTCCCCCGCAGTGAACAGATAGGCTTCTCGTCAAATCTTGCAAATTTCTTAATATCAACGCCATTTGCATCGAAGCGAACAATGCTATGGATTGGAGAGAAATTATTAATACTTAATAATATTCACGTTTTTCTTCATGTTAGAATGTTGGAGTCGAGTGAAGAATTTAGAAGAAAAAGGAAAGAAACTAACAAACAATTCGGGAAAGGAGTAAACTGATGGAGTTAATATGTTGGAGACGGAGCGGAGAAAGAATGGAATTATAATCGTGACGGAGAAAAAGTTGCGAAGGGAAGATGTTATTAGGTGAGATAAGGGAAAACAAATTAGATTGGTGGCGAGCGTGGTACAAGAAAAAGATTAAAAGAAAGCGGGAAATCGAGAAAGAAGAAGAAGAAGAAGAAGAACGGGAGGATGAGAGATAAGAAGAAGAGACGAAGAGAAGAAGAAATTAGAAATTTTTAAGTAGAAAAAGTCAAGCAGCAATAATAATAATAATAATAATAATAGAAGCAGAAGAAGAAGAAAGAGGAAGAAGGGCATGAGGAAGAGGTAAAAAGAATAGACGAAGGGAAACAAGAAAATGAGATAAAATGCAAGAACGAAGAGAATAAGAAAGAAGAAGAAATAATGAAAAAAGATAAGAAAAAATAAGAAGCAATAACCACAACAACAACAACAATAATAATAATAATAATAATAATAATAGAAGAAGAAGAAGAAGAAGAAGAAGAAAAAGGAGGAGGAGGACAAAGAGGAGGAGAAGGAAGAGGAGAAGGAGGAGGAAAACAGGAAAAGGTAAGAAGAATAGACGAAGGGAAAGAAGATCGATAAAATGCAAGAAAGAAGAGAAGAAAGAAGTAAGAAAAAAAGAAAATGAAATGTAGAAAAAGGCAAGCAGTAATAATAATAATAATAATAATAATAATAATAATAATAAAAAGAAAAGAAAAAAGAAAAAGGAGGAGAATAATAATAATAAGAAGACGTCATGCAATAAGAGAGACATTAATATGAAAAGAAACGGGATAGAATTAAAAGAAGGTAAAGAACTGAAAGAAAAAGAAGAAGAGAAGAAGAAGAAGAAGAGAAGAAGAAGAGAAGAAGAAGAAGAAGAGAAGAAGAAGAGAAGAAGAAGAAGAGAAGAAGAAGAAGAAGAAGAAGAAGAAGAGAAGAAGAAGAAGAGAAAAAGAAGTTAAGAAAAGGTTACGTTTTGAAAACAAGAAAAAAGTAAAAAAAAAACACGGCTAAAAAAGAAAGGAAAAAGGTAAGAAAAAGAATAGAAGGAAAAGAAGAAAGTAAGATAAAAGGTAACGCTGTAGAGAAGAAGAGGAAAAAAACAAGAATAAGTAACAAAAATGAAAAAAAGGAAAAATCTAAGAAAAAAGATAAGTAGGTAAATAATAATAATAATAATAATAATAAAAGAAGAAAAAGATGGTAAGAAAAAATAAGGATGAAAAGATGTATGGAAAATATAAGAAGGAAATGAAGAAAGTAATATAAAAGGCACAACTTAAGAGAAGAAAAAAGAAGAAATAAAAAATAAGAATTAAAAGAAAGGAAGAAAAAAGGTAAGAAGGTAAAAGAAGAAGGCGAGTAGCAATAATGAAGATGAAGAAAGTCTGAGAGCGAATGAATACAACAAAAAAAAAAAGAAAAGAGTAGAATAGTGAGTAATGAAAACGAAAGAGAAATTGTTGAAAGCAAGGACAGAAATAGAAAAAGAGAAACAAAGAAAACAGAGAAAGAAAAAAAAGAACGAGAGGAGAAAAAAGGGAATGAGGAAAAGACTGAGAGAAAGAAGGAAAATAAAGATTGGGAGAAGAAAAGGAAAGAAAGAAGAATAAAAGCAAGAAAGAAAAGAGGAAAATGTAAAAGAAAGAAAGATTAAAACATGGAAGTAAAGAAAGAAAATAGAAAGAAAGAAAGAAAGAAAGAAAGAAAGAAAAAAAGAAAGAAAGAAGGAAAGAAAGAAAGAAAGAAAGAACAGAATCAAGGGAAAGAAAGGGAGAAAGTAGAAAAGAAAGGACAGAACGTAGAACGTAAAAATGTTAAACTATAAAAGTGAAAAAGTTGACTGTTATATTAAGCAAAAAAGAGTGTAAGATGAAGATAAAAAGAAGAGAAATATATAGTAAAGAAAGAAAGAAGCGGAGAAAGAAAGAAAGAAAGAAGAGGAAAAGAAGAGAAAGTAGAAAAGACGCAAGGAGAGAATATAAAAAGTAATGGAGGAGAAATGAGGGAAATCATGAAAGAAACATTAAACCAGAAAGAGAGAAAGAAAGACCGAAAAAAGAAAGAAAGAAAGAAAGAAAGAAAGATGGAATGAATAGATAGAAAGAATTTGAGAAACTAGAAAAGAAGGATAGACAGAATAAATAAAGTTAGGAGAAAGAGAATCCATGAAAGAAAACTTAAAAAGAAAGAAACGGAGAAAGTAGAAAAGAAGGAAAGGTAGAATAAATAAAGGGAGGAGAAATGAGAGAAACCATGAAAGAAAACTCAGACAGAAAGAAAGTATAAAAAAGGAAAGAAAGAAAGATGAGAAAGAAAAAAAGAGAAAGTAGAAAAGAAGGAAGGACAGAATGAAGAAGAAATTAGAGAAATTATGAAAGAAAGCGTAAACCAAAAAAAAAAATAGAAAAAAAAGAAAGAAAGAAAGAAGGAAAAGAAAAATAAATAAATAAAGAAGGAACGAAAGAAAGAAAGCTAAACGTTATGCAATAAAGAGCGTAAGGTGAAAATAAAAAAGAAGAGAAACAAGAAATTAAAAAAAAAGTGTAATAGAAATACATGCAAAGAAGGTGGAGAAGAAACACTTGGAAATATTAAGAGAAGAAGAAGAAGAAGAAGAAGAAGAAGAAGAAGAAGAAGAAGAAGAAGAAGAAGTGTATTTTCAACGTAACTTCTTTCCTCCATCTTAATCCACTCCCCGACTCAACCTGACTGTATAATTCCCCTTTCGCTATAAAACTTAGCCCGTGGGGGAGAACAGAGCCGATGGAATGCTGGGAAGGAAAGCGAACTGAATAAGAAAATGAAAATATTTCCGAGTTTGTTCATTAGTACCGATTTATATTCTATTTGCTGTCATGGACAACTTTGTCTCTTCTGACCGCCATGGTGACGGTGGAACTGGAGTAAGCTCCATGGATAGGTAATAAGTAGGTTCTATCAAACGAGGGCCAAATCATCGACCCATGAGTCCACGATTGACTGAATCCAAGCCAGATGACCAGCAGCGGTCGGAAGGGGGAAAAATGGACGTCTGAAGGACAAAAAGTGCCGGCAGCTATGAAATGGACTTCTTGGCGAAATTAGCAGCCATAGTTGGTAATTCTTATGTGTTTGCAACGAGCGAGAGACGAACAGACAGACGGAGACATATTTTCACACCACAAACTAAAAGTATAGGAAATAGAGATAGAATCGAAAATGGAGGTGCCTTCAGTTTGTGTGCTTTGTCATATATATATATATATATATATATATATATATATATATATATATATATATATATATACATACATATATATATATATAATATATATATATATATATATATATATATATATATAATGTGTTTTCATTTCACCCCAAGAAAGGGGATAATGCCATTAAAGCAAGGGATTACTAGGTTTGAAAAATAATCAGACAAGAAGAAACCGGAAATCCAATCCTAAACAGGAAATTACAGATAAACCTCTACTCCTGTTCAAGAAAATAGGAAGGAACGGGTGATAGGCGAACTTATCTCCTCCGATTGAATTAGTATCAATATATATATATATATATAAAAATTCAAAATTATAACATATGCATATTATAACATCACTACAAAATTGCAATTTTGTTTCAACACTAGTGTTGTCTTATCAAGTAATGGTGTTGATTGCAAAAAACAACAAAAAACAAAAGAACCATTTATTCCATCTATACCAACCCTGTATTTGTGAGCATATACAGTGTAACCCGGATATAAGAGACCCGGATATAAGAGAAACCCGGATATAAGAGAGATTTTCTCTGGTCCCAAATTAGAGCCTGTGTTAATGTATCTAAAATAGACCAATAAGATAAACCCGGATATAAGAGACTTCTTCTCCGGTGCCGACAACTCTCTTATATCCGGGTTACACTGTATATATATATATATATATATATAGAGAGAGAGAGAGAGAGATTATACTAATAGTACTCTTTCCTAGGTATACGATAAACTACATCCGCGTCCTTGGTAAGACGATGAACTACGTCAAGCTGCAGGGCCTCTGATCAGAAGGTTTTGGGGAGACCGAAACCACCTCTTAATTGCTGATGTTCCCAAGTCCACCCTGACCCGGGTTGGTAGCACCTGCAACGGTCCCAGCTATGAGCAAATAGTTGACACCCAAACAGTGGTGAAAAGAAAATGAAAGTTTAAAAATAGGTTTTCATGCATACCAGAAATACCTTGAAAAAAAAAAAAAACTTTTAACAGCAATTCATTTTTTGAAAAAAAAAAAACAAACTTTACCAACAATATTTTATCTTGAATGAAAATATTACCAGCAATTAAAAAAAAAATTGTCGGCATTAAATAATCCTTGGAGGTTGATATCCTTAAAACAAAACAAACCAACCAAACCAAACTAATAGTACTCGGTTGATTACCCTGAAGATCCGTTTAGGTAGGTTGTTCTTGGCGCTTTAGGATATATATATATATATATATATATATATATATATATATATATATATATATATATATATATATATATATAGATAGATAGATAGATAGATAATGATAATATTAGTGGTAAATATACACATACATATACAAAATATATAAATATATATACATAGATGCATAGACATATATTTTTTGAATAAAAAATTCAAGAGGAGAGAATCCAGGTAGAACTCATTCGACAACATTCATATTTCTCTCACTTAAACCATTTTCAACTCACCTCCCTAAACTCCTCTCTGTTAAGTTTTAATCTCCCACCTTCACTCGTCCGTTACCCCTCTCTATAGCTCTAACATCCGTCCCACACTCTCATACTTACACTCTCGCTAAATTCTATTTTTATTTCCGGAGTTGTTTTTTCTTTTTCTGTTTTCTTTTTGAATTTGTAGGTCTGATGAATTGGATTGTATTTACGATTCCAATGGAATAAATTATGACCATGGAATATTAGTGTTTAAGCCTTTTATCATATATATATATATATATATATATATATATATATATATATATATATATATATATATATATATATACGTGTGTGTGTCTAAGAAAAAGGGATTACTGGGTTTGAAAAACAATGATAAGACGGAAAGAAACCGGAAATCCAATCCTAAACAGGAAATTTCGGATAAACCGCAACTCCTTTTCAAGAATCGTGGTAGGGGTGTAACCCGAATGATAGTCGAATCTATTCGATCCTATTATGTAAACGCATAAGAATTATCAACTATCGTTGGTAATTCTTATCCGTTTGCAACGGAGGAGAGACGAACAGACTGACGTGAGCATAGTTTCACATTATAAACTACGAATAATATCTGATTAAATAAATTAAATTGTGTGTTGTTCGGGGGTTCAATTAGTTTTGTACTACTTGCACCACTGAAGATGATCCTTGGAAGAAGATCGAAAGTACTTGGGAAACATAAATAAAAGTGGTTTAAAAAGTTATACCACATTTCTCCCATCAATTAATATCAATACACAGAAGGTTATTGGTGAGTATGAACAGCTTTGTTAAAAATTAGCAGGCATAATGCATGTGATGTGTTTAATCGGACATGCCTAAAACATTTGCTGCCTAAATACAATTATATATATATATATATATATATATATATATATATATATATATATATATATATATATATATATATATACACCTAGTGATCCAAACAAACCTACCTAGGTTTCACCTAAACGGATCGTCAGCCAAATTTCCCTGACGATCCGTTTAGGTGAAACCTAGGTCGGTTTGTCTGGCTCACTAGGTGTATCTAGGTCTGCTCTACGGTTGTATTGAGCTCTTTTGTTAGTTAGTTGTTACTCGTATCGGGTTTTTTTCTTTGGGCTTCAGACCTGCATCTGTGCGATTTTTTTTCGACAGACTTTCATGTTTGTAGCTGTTTCTTTTTTTAAAACCTTTTTTTCCCTCGAGATTGATTTGATTATTGGCAAATCAAAAATTGTTAGGTTACAAATAGTGATTCTCTCCTTTTCAATGAGATGGATCACGTGACGGCCGGCAAATGACGAGGGCAGTTGTCGTGTAGAGCCCAGAGACGAAGGACGTCCGTAGGCCGCAGCAGTAGGTCTTACGTTAAAAAGCACGTGGCCTAACTCAGTTCGTAGAGAAACCGCTGTAACCCCTGTTTTCCATTCCGGAAATATAACAAGCAAGGTTCCTCTTACTTACACGCCGTTTGTTGAGGCGTATGTTATAATTTCTTTGCGTGGGACACGTGTATATATGGATATACATCTAATTTTATCTACGACGCGGCATTATAAATCTTTCTGGGAACTAGTCATGTGTTATTCTTTTTTTCCATTCAGCTATTCTGTGCTATGTTCGTGCAATCTTGATGTTGTTATATCATAGATATAATAATACCTATAACAAGAGAAGCGTATTAGGGAAAATAAATATTTCTTTTCCACACTCTCGTTACACACACACACACATAACACACAAAGACAGAGAGAGCGAGAGAGAGAGAGAGAGAGAGAGAGACACACACAGAGACACACACACGCACACACAGACATACATATATATATATATATATATATATATATATATATATATATATATATATATATATACTAACAGTAGAGCCCGGCGTTGCCCGGGGATGTAACAGTAAGAGATAGATCAAGTATCGGACATCATAAAGCCTGAAAAATAAAATTGACCAAGATTATTGTTTAAGGTTGACGGACACGCATGTCTTAATTAGTTTTTTTTTTGTTTCTTTTACGAATTGGTTAAACCCAAACTCAAACAAAAACATTGTTTTCAATCGTTATGAGTCTACCGATTGAATAGAATTTTATTATAAACAGTTGCCTTGTAAATGGAATTTTTAAAGCATTCTGAATGTAAAAATAAAGAAAAAAGTGTGCAAGACAATAAGAAACACTACCTGCCAAAAAAAGTGAAGTTATGTTGAAATCGACTGAAAAATGTAGGAAATCCGATCCCATATATAAACGAACACACACACACACACACACACACACACACACACACACACACACACACACACACACACATAACCTGGGTTTTATAATAAGTATAACTCGATATGAGTCGTCCCTCTTTCATTCTGCCAAAGTGACGCATCTTAATCGTGTTTTCAAATTGATTTCGTGCAAAAACAATTGTGTTTTTCCAATTTGGGGCGCTGTCAGAACCACCGCAAGGTAATTTTGCGTAGTCCTGTCAAGTTTTGTTGAAATCGGTTGAAAAATGTAGGAAATCCAGTCGAATATATAAACGTACAGACACACACACACAACCTGGGTTTTATAATAAGTATGATATATAACAAAAAATGGAAAACCGCCAACCTCGTTGTCATTAATAAAAATGACCCAAACAAATCTAAACTAGCGATGGCCAATATAGTGTATCAATTTAAATGCCCAGTGCAAGACTCTGTTTCCTGTCATAAATTAATCACCTCTATCAGTCATACCACCACCACCCTGGAGCAGACGCTTCACATGCCACTTACATGACTAAAATGCCATAAAGAGTCATTTAGTCAAAAACAATGTACAAGAACCCACAAGGAAGATAATGTTTGATAACACAATCATTCTACATAGGTGGCGTCATCGAAGGCGCCTCGCTGTGCGAGAGGACATTTACATAAGACATCTGGCACCCAGTATAAATTTCACCTTGTTCAAAAGCGGAAACCACGTGTTGAATGTATTCCTAAATAATAAGACGCCAAATCGAATTCCAGCCACGTTCTTTTCGCGGGACTCGGAATAAACACTACAATAATAAACAGATATACATCAAAAGCAATGAACATTTAACAGCAACCCCCAGCCCTTGAAAATGGCTGAAGAAGTGGCCAGAACTGCTTGGGAAATTAGACACGGGCAAACGAGAAAATTTAAGCAAAGCTATCTAAGAATTTAATCAAATTTTCATTGTCTATCATATTCAAAGAAACATTTATGAAAGAAGGGTTGCTACCCAACTAGACATTCTATATTTTAATATATTTTCTATTTATATCTTTTTTTATGAATACACTTATTTGAGTAAATCCTCTGTTTTTTTTTTTTAATTAAACAATATTTAAACGAAATGAAAGGAAAAATGGGATTAGAAATTGATGGGTTTACACTACCCATCAATTTCTAATTCCATTTTTCCTTTCATTTCGTTGTTGGAATTTACCTGATGATCCAGAGTCCTTTAAAATGGATTTTGGTGAAATAAATTATTGTAATGGTACCTTAAAGTGGTCTGTTTTTCATTAAATATTAGCTCTGTATTCACATTGAACTCTCAGGAGTCCATCCTCCTTGGAATTACCCATTCGGTTTACCAAGTTCTTCATAACTTAATTATATATATATATATATATATATATATATATATATATATATATATGATGGGTGTTTCACAATTTTGAAACAAAATGACCAAGGAGATATGAAGGACAACAAACGATAGAGCGGTAGAAGTCACATTTATTGAAAGGTAAAACGAGAACATTTCAGGGATCTGCAACTATTTATTCTCAAACATGAACCAAAAATGTCAAGAAGGGCCCGAGAGGATATGCTCCAGATGTCCACCGTTCTGTTGAAGGAAGAGTTGTTGATAATGTGTGCACAACCTTCTCCTGGGTGATTGCTTAAATCTTTCTCACTGATGGCTGCCTTCAATGCAGCAAGGATGCGAGAAATGCCCTTGTAGATGTTGTCCTTGAGGAACACCCAGAGGGAGAAATGTCGGTTGTTCAGGTCAGGTGAATGAGGTTCCCATTCCACTTATGTCCAAAAGTGTCATTCTGTAATAAATGCAATCATTCATGTCAAGATTCTGACTATTTAGAAATCACGAAAACCTAAGACATCCCTGAATTTAGCGAAATTATGTGACCCCCTTTTTGAAAAATATCAAGTGTATTCCATGTTTTTAAGAATGCGTTTGAGCGTTAATCCTGTCTCTCAATAACGACCCCACAGCCTCTTCAGTATCACTAGAAAAAAAGAAAAAATTAGAGGTTTTTGATCCCCTCAACAAGGACAAATTTTCTGAGCAGCAAACAATACGGATCAAACAGTAGAGACTCAGTGAGCAACGAGACAACACATACATATTAAGGACGATCTCATTTTATATTTCAAAGGTTTTCGACAAAGTGCACTCTAGCTATTGGATCACAAGAAATGTCTTCTCAAGTCCTACCTAATGAGTAGGTTCCTGAAGGTAGTTGTTAACCTGCTTTTACGCATTTCGGCTAGCAAGTTTTTAAACTACAATCTCCCATGATTTTCTCACGTATCATTCATATACACCGAGCAGATATGAATGTACGTTAGAAAATCATAGAGGATTGTAGTGTAAAAACAGTAAAATCGACATGGCTAACCGAATGCTCCTCTGTGGCTCAATCGGTTAAAAGCACGTCAGGCTAAATGACGGTTCCGTTCCTGTCGGGAGGACGCATATTTTCTATGACAATTTCTAGGACATTCAGGTCGGTAAATGTTAATACTGTTTATTATAAACAGAGCATTTACTTAAGAATGTACAGTGTAACCCGGATAAAAGACAGTTGTCGGGACCGGAGGAGAAGTCTCTTATATCCGGGTTTCTCTTATATCCGGGTTTGGTCTATTTTATATACATTAACACAGGCTCTAATTTGGGACCAGAGTAAATCTCTCTTATATCCGGGTTTCTCTTATATCCGGGTCTCTTATATCCGGGTTACACTGTATAAACATAAATATCTCTTAAAATAAAATAGTATATTCATTGATATTTGCTTTATATGTGTTATAAGAACAATATATTTTGTCCATAGTGTGTGTGTGTATGTGTATGTGTGTGTGTGTGCGGGTCATGAGGTCATTTCAATGCTGATGATACAAGCGAAGCTTCGTCCGGGTTCCTCTCTGCTAATGCAGAGAGTTCGACAGACGCCGACTCGGAAGCACACAAAGGCAGCATACTACACTTTGATCCTAGCCCCCGGGCCGAGCAGCTTGCCCATAGCTTGGACCCTAACAGGTGCTACCACCTCAGGTCGGGGCAGACCTGGTAACACCAGCAAGTAAGAGGTACTTCCACACTCCTCAAAACCTCCTGAGCAGAGGTCTTGCTGCCGGATATAGTCATACCCAGGACGCCTCTGCAAATGTACTGTCGGCGTAATCTGAAGCCCCATCATCATCATCATCATCTTGCGGTCTCAGCCGAGATTGAACTCACTACACCTTTCCAGTATTCCTTATCTTCAATACTTTGATTGGTGTAGTTCATAATCTTGTCAAATAGCTGAATTCTTGATGCTTCACTAGGGCTATCAAGGGTGTTTTTATCGTGACACCAACACTAAATGGATTGCCAACCAATGCTCAGAGAGACTCCATTCACCCTCCTCTAAGAGCAGGTTTGAATTCAGAGTTTTCCTTCTCCTAGACCAGTTGCCATCAAAGGCTATAGAACCCAGTCTGTCCTGCTATTTTACCCATAGCTGGAGGGAGAAGAAGAGGATTCACACCTTTCCCAAGGGTATTAGCACGTAAGTGAATGTAATGGATTCGACTGGAATTCGAACTCGGCTCTGCGATTTCTCAATCCAAGCCACTATCCATTACTCCACCGTGCCTCCTCAAAGCTCCAGCAGACAGGACATACGTTGTTTGGTAACACAAAACAAAAAGGAGGGGAAAACATTCAGACAAAATTAGATACCACAGGAACTCGAACCTTCGAACAGGTTTATGGAGAGCGACATCATATCTATTATTATATATCAGAATCCCTACTGTTTACCCAAGTTTGACACAAGGCCATACACAGACTCGAGCGCTCATGCAATGTCTAATACATTTGTCTATAACTTTGACTCTGTGGGTGTCTGTTTTACTTCGCAGCGGACTCCAGAACATGTGTAATGAAGGATATAGTGGAGATTTATTTGACGGGTGAATTGCGAACTGTGTATCCCTTGAGATCTTGGAGGTCCCATCGGCGATCATTATTGGAAATGCTCGTACCGCATTTCCCCAACTGGCCCGGGTTCAAACGACATCGTCTTCCGCACAGACGCGTCATAAAACAAGCCAATGCTAGTGATGTCATTGTAAACGAGTCCCATAAAAACCGTCTTACCAAACGAGAACGGTCAGAAGATCATTATCCCAAGACTTCGGCTTTGGCTTCATTCTTTTTTCCGCATTGTCTCGGGTAGGCAAAGTTATGAGATCTCTATATGCCACCGGCGATACCTTGCGGGAAACATTCAAATCGTTGTCTTTTTTTCGTTTTTTTGTTTTGTTTTTTTTTTATAATTTTAAAATAAACTTAAAACTACGTTTTAATAATTAACATTATCTTTCTCATTATTATTAAAAATGAATTTAACTATTCAAACAACATATAATTGGCGGTTATCCCTGGAGATGTCGTGACAACAACTCTCCTCAAATTCTCCAGCACCTTCCCCAGTATCCATTACTATGAAATTTCATGTATTTTTATGCTTACAACAGATGTCCCGTGTCTATCACTGGAGATTGAGTGGCAGCAAGCCTCCTCAAATCTCCAGCACCTTCCTCAGTATCTATTATTATATTTCATGCATTTTCATTTAAATATTTGGTGGTTATCTCTGAAGATTGAGTGACAGCAAATCTCCACAAATCTCCAGCACTTTCCTCAGTATCTATCTATCTATCTATCTATCTATCTATCTATCATCATTATTATTATTATTATTATTATTGTTGTTGTTGTTGTTGTTGCTGTTGTTGTTATGATATTTCATGCATTTGCATGTCCACATCAGATATTTGGTGGCTATCGCTGGAGATTCAGTGACTGCAATTCTCCTCAAATCTCCAGCACCTTCCTCGGTATCATTTGTTATTATATTTCTATCCGTTTTTATGTCTACACCAAATGTCTGCTGACTATCAGTAGTGACTGAATCACAGAATATCTCCATGAATCCTCTGTTTCCGTTTTATAATTCCTGAAATTAATTGGTTACTGCAGATGTCTGGTGTTTATCGATGAACACTAAGGGACATCATTACACCTGAAATCATCAGCACCTTCCACAGTATCCTCGCAGAAAGAAACACTTTCTCTCAACTAGAAACTACGAGCTTATACGAGGATTATAACACCTCCTGTGCCTTTTGCCTTTCCTATTAACGTCAAATTTTCCAAGGTCTTTTTTCTCATAATGTATCACAGATTACTATGAATATCTTTTATAATACAACTTGTCGCTAATCGATTTTGGTGTTACGTTTTTCATTCTCTGTTAAAAATAGAAATATTAACTCAGAAAGAGTGAGGATAACCTGGATTGAACATGTGAGTAACGGCGAAATTTCAGAGCAAATAGAAACAAAAAGTAAACTTATACTTAACATCAGGAAGAGACAGTTGAAATTTCTACAGAAGGATGCTGAGGATACTATGGACCGAACATGTGAGCAACGACGAGGTTTTAGAGAAAATGGAAACAAAATGAAAACTTTTACTTAATATCAGGAAGAGACAGTTGAAATTTCTACAGAAGGATGCTGAGGATACCATGGACCGAACAGGTGAGCAAAGACAAGGTTTTAGAGAAAATGGAAACAAAAAGGAAACTTATACTTAACATCAGGAAGAGACAGTTGAAATTTCTACAGAAGGATGCTGAGGATACCATGCACCGAACATATGAGCAAAGACATGGTTTTAGAGAAAATGGAAACAAAAAGGAAACATACTTAACATGAGAAAGAGGCAGTTGACATTTCTAGGGCACGTAATGAGGAAGGAGGGCTTGGAAAATCTGATACCCACAGGAAAGAAGGACTGAGGAAAACAATTTATAACATACATAGTAATCTTTAGTAAATGGAAAAAGTTTCTCCAAACATGTATTGCAGGTAATGTTTTTTTTCCTTCAAAATATATTGCTAGTAACATTTTTCCTTAAAAAATGTATTGCTGATAATATGTTTTTCTTCACAAATGTATTGCTAGTAATATATATATATATATTCTATAATATATATATTTTCTAAAAATGTATTCCTGGAAATATTTTTTTTCCAAAAAAATATTGATGGTAATATTTTTTCTTTAAAAAATATTTTGCTGGTAATAATGTATTGCTGGTAATAATTTTTCCTTAAAATTTTATTGCTGGTATTAAACCCTATTTTTACACTTTCATAGTGTTTTGACATTAGTTTAGGGATTAAGTATAACTGGGACCCTAACTGGGGCTACCACCCCGGCTGGGGTTGGACCTAGGGAACACTGTCAATTAAGAGATGGTTCTACGCTCATCAAAACCTCCTGATCAGAAGCCTTGCTGTTGAACGTAGTTTATCATCTTACCCAGGACGCGGATGTAGTTTATCATCATACCCAGGAAGCGGATGTAGTTTATCGTCGTACCAGGGACGCGGATGTAGTTTATCGTCATACCTAGGACGCGGATAGTTTATCGTCTTACCCAGGACGCGGATGTAGTTTATCATCTTACCCAGGACGCGGATGTAGTTTATCGTCATACCTAGGACTCGGGTGTAGTTTATCGTCTTACCCATGACGCGGATATAGTTTATCGTCTTACCCAGGACGCGGATGTAGTTTATCGTCATACCTAGGACGCTAGACATACAGCTGACACGCTGTTGATAGTAGCTACAGAAAGGGAAGTACATGATCTCCTAGAGAATGTAGTAAAGGTAGGCGCGAAGAAAGGACTAAACGTCAAATCGGAAAAAGCCAGAATCTATGGTTGTCAGCAAAAGAGACAGCACGTCGTCCAAATTACACATTGGACATATCAACAACAATCAAGTGCAGCAAATTAAATATCTAGGAAGTGTATAAACAAAAGCCGGAAAATGCAACACCGAAATACGGAGACGCGTGGGAATAACGAAAGTTGCCTTCCAAAAGCTAAGCAAATTATTAAGAAACAGGAAAATACCACTGGAAACAATGAAAAGAGCACTAAACTGTTATGTATTGTTGGTATTCCTATATGGTAGTGAATGCTGGGCAATCTCATCATAGATAGAGAAGAGACTGGAGCCATCAAAAATACTGTCCTAAAAAAAGATGGCGAGAGGAGATGATGGACTGAACACAAGTTAAACAGTAAAGTTTTAGAGGCAAAAGGAAATAAAAAAAATGAATACAAATACTTAGTGTCACAAAGAGACATTCGAAATTTCTAAAGAAAATAATGAGGAAAGAGGGCTTGGAGAATTTGATACTCATAGGATATATTGAAGTCAAAAGAGACAGGAAAACAAAACATAACGTTCATACGAGCTTTTGGCTAGCAGAAAAGAGATTAGGAGATATAACAAAGGTAAACTTTACTAAGTGTTACAAATGAAAGGAAGTTTTGGAGAGCCATGATCAACTACGTAATACAAAGCACATAGAAGCAATGATAAGTTTCTGGGGTGGAGATTATACGGGTAAGACAGATGGAATTCAGTAATATCTTTTTTTTCGTTAATTCTTGCTGGGTTTTTTTTTAAATCCCTTAAAAACGATAGCTTTCTTTCTTGCTTGCTTTCGTTGTTGTCATCTTTTATTAGCGTATATTTTTATCTCATTTTCTTTCTTTTTTTCCTTCAATCTACCTTTTAATTCTTCCTACGTTTCTTTCATTTTTCCTACTTTACTCTTTTATCGAGTATAATAAGCACTTTTTTTTATCAGTTTTTTTTTTTCATGCAATAGACTCACACTATACACAGTTTTTTTGAAGAGATCAAAAATCATGCATTTTTGGTGACGCAAGTAAAATAAATCTATCTGGAGAGTTTAAAAACCATGCCAAAAATTTCAGAAGTCACATTATACATGAACTCGACTTATATACGAGTATATACTGTAATTTCATTCTATTTTACTTTATTCCATTTCCTTCTTCCTTTCTGTTTTCTTTCCTCCTTTTTTCTCTCCTTTCCTTTTTTCTTTCTGCTTTTCTTTCTTTCCTTTGTCTACTTTCCTATTTTATTACTTTCTTTCTTTCTTTCCTTTTTCCTTCGTTCCACGTTTTAATTCTTAATTCTCTTTTACTTTCTTTAGCTTATTTATTCATTTCTATTTTCCTTTCTTCCCTTTTTTCTTTTCTTCTTTTTACTTTCTATCCTTCCCTTTATTATTCTTTCTTTCCTTTTACTTTCTTTTTTCTAATTTAATGTTTTATTATTTTCTCTTTTTCTTTCTTTTTTTTCTTCAATCTACATTTTAATTCTTCTTACGTTTCTTTCAATTTTTCCTTCTTTACCGTTTTTTATTCCTTTCTATTTTCCTTTCATTCTTCCATTATGCTTTCTTTTTTCTTTCTCTCCTATTCTTTTTACCTTCTTTCTGTCTTCTTTTCTTTCTTTTTTTTCTACTTTCATATATTATTACTTTCTTCTTTTCTTTCTTTTTTCATTTGTTCTACGTTTTAAGACTCTGTTATTATTTCTTCTTTGACCTTTTTATTCATTTCTATTTCTTCTTTTTTTCTTATTTCCTTCTTTCTTTTTTACCTTTTTTATTTTTTCGACTTTCAGATTTTGTTGCTTTCTATTTTTCTTTCTTTCTTCTTTCTTCCTTTTAATTTTCTTTCATTTCTTTTATCTTTCCATCTTTACCCATTTTATTCATTTCTATTTTTCTTTCTTTTTCCCTTTTCTCCAAGTTTTCTTTCTTTCTTTTTTTATTCATTCTTTTCACGGTTTGTATTTCCTTTTCACTTTTCCCTTTTTCTTTCCAAGTTTTTACTTTTTCTTTTCTTTTTTTCTTTCTTTCTTTCTTTCTTTCTCTTTTTTCTTTCCCGTTTTTATCTACTTTACTACATTTATCTTTCATTCCCTTCTTTCTTTTCATTCTTCTGCTCATTTTTCTTTTTTTCTGTCTTTTTCCCCTTTTTCCGACTTTCTTTTTTCTTTCTTTTTTCTTTTTTCTTTCTTTCCTTTCTTCTTTCTTTCTTTCTTTCTTTCTTTTCTTTTCTCTTTCCCATTTTTCTTCTTTACTACATTTCTTTCATTCCTTTCTTCTTTCTTACAGTCTCTCTGCTCAATTTAAATTTTCTTTTCTAATTTTTTCTTTTTTCATTCCTTTTTCCGACTTTCTTTCTTTCTTTTTCTTCATTTTTTTTTTTTTCTTCCCTTCTGTCTCTTTTTCCTTCTTTCTTTTCAGTCTCTCTGCTCAATTTTTCTTTTCCTTTGTCTGTTTTCTTTTCTTTCTTTTTCTTTCTTTCTTTCTTTCTTTCTTTCTTTCTTTCTTCCCCGTTTGTATATTTTTTACTAAATTTATCTTTCATTCCCTTCTTTCTTTTCAGTCTCTCTGCTCAATTTTTCTTTTCCCTTCTGTCTGTTTTCCCTCTTTTTCCGACTTTCTTTCTTTCTTTCTTTCTTTCTTTCTTTCTTTCTTTCTTTCTTTCTTCCCCGTTTGTATATTTTTTACTAAATTTATCTTTCATTCCCTTCTTTCTTTTCAGTCTCTCTGCTCAATTTTTCTTTTCCCTTCTGTCTGTTTTCCCTCTTTTTCCGACTTTCTTTCTTTCTTTCTTTCTTTCTTTCTTTCTTTCTTTTTTTCCCCGTTTTGTATATTTTTTAAATTTATCTTTCATTCCCTTCTTTCTTTTCAGTTATCTTTCAATTTTCTTTTTTCTGTCTGTTTTTCTTTTTCCCTTTCTTTATTTCTTTCTTTCCATTTTTCTTTTTTTTTTTTCTCCCCGTTTGTATATTTTTACTAAATTTATCTTTTTTCCTTCTTTGTTTTCTACTTGTCAATTTTTTTTTCCCTTCTGTCTGTTTTCCCTTTTTCCGACTTTCTTTCTTTTTTCTTTCTTTCTTTCTTTCTTTTTTCTTTCTTTTTGTATATTTTTTTTCTTTCATTCCCTTCTTTCTTTTCAGTCCTCTGCTCAATTTTCTTTTCCCTTTTTGTTTTCCCTCTTTTCCCGACTTTTCTTTTTTCTTTCTTTCTTTCTTTTTTTTCTTTCTTTCTTTTTCCCCGTTTTTTTTTTTACTAAATTTTCTTTCATTCCTTCTTTCTTTTAGTCTCTCTGCTCAATTTTTTTTTTCCTTCTTCTGTTTTTCATTTTTTAACTTTCTTTCTTTCTGTCCTTCCTTTCTTTCTTTCTTCCTTCAGATTTTATTACTTTGTTTCTATTTTTCTTTTTTTTTCAACATTTCCATTTGTTTATTTATTTTCCTTTTCACCCTTTCTATGTCTTCTTTCCATTTTTCTTTTTTTTATTCTTACTCCATCTTTACTTTTTTTCTATGTTTTCTACTTGTCTTTATTTCATTTTTACATCAATTTTTTCACGTTTTCTTTTTCTTTAACTTTTTCTACCATTTTCTTAGATTTTTCTTTTTTTTTCCTTTCTTTCTTTTTTTTCTTTTCGTTTTTTTCTTTTTTCTTTCCTTCTTTCTTTTTTCATTTATTAACCTTATTTCTTTCTACTTGTCCTTGTTTCATTCTTTCTTTTTTTCATTTTTTTTCCCATTTATTTGTTTATTTATTTATCTTCTATCCATTTTTTCTTTCTTTCTCTTTTGTTCTTTTTGTTGGGTTTGCTATCATATATTTATTTATATTACATTTCTTTCTCTGCTAGATTTCTTTTTCTTTTTCTTATTTCATATTTATTTACTTTTTCTTTTTTCCTTCTTTCCACATTTTATTTGTTTTCATTTGTCTTTCTTTTTCATTTTTCATTTTTACCCTTTTTATCACTTTCTATTTTTCTTTCTTTTTTTCTCTTTTTTTATTTTTAGGGTTTCGTACTTTCTTTCTTTTTTTTTCCTTTTATTTATGCTCTGTCTCTTTCTTTCTTTCTTCTTTCTTTCTTTCTCTTCTATTCTTTTTCTTGGGCTTTCTTTATATTCTACTTTTTCTTTTTTTGCACTTTTTCTTTTTTCTTTCTCTTTCTTCATTTCTTTTTTCTCCTTTCTGATTTTTCTTTTTTTCTTTTCTTTTTTCTTTCGTTCCACCTTTTATTTTATCAACTAGCAGCATGACCCGGCGTTGCCCGTGCTTGATTCAAAAATCGAACGACATCATCCTGCAATCGCTACCACTTGACTTAAAATATTTTTGCCCTTCCTTGCCTTTAAACGAGTGCCCTTTGCCGTCCTGATGTTGCTACATGCCTTACTTCTTGCCTATCTCACACTGCAAATTTTTTCTAAGCTCTATACTAAACATTAAATCTGTTACGAAAAAAGAACTAAACAAAATTAACACAAAACGATCAGCTTTAAAAAAGGACTCGTAACTGGAAAAACCGAATGAAAAAAAGAATGTTAGCAACAAATACTTTTTCACACCCAACCCAGTTCTGCGGAATCAGAATCAACGTTGAGTTTAAGCAAGCGAATGAGCCAATTGGAGTAAAGTGCCATGCAGGTTTAAATTTTTCCCACTTGTGACGAATGCAGCTATCGATTTTTTTTTTTTGCATGCTAGTTAACATTCGTGTCAGTCAGCTGTTGGCTCTCACGCTGGCCAATAGAATCTTCCTGCCTATTCGTGGCAGCCAGCTATAGGCTGTCACACTGGCCAGCAGAAAATGGCTACAAACTACATGAAAACTGCCGTAGAAGCATTAAAAATCGATTATTTCCACTATCGATGGGAGTTGGGAAATGAAAAGTCGGTCTTGGCCTTTCCGCTAACTTGGAGCATGTGCATGTAAATTTTGGTGCAAATCCGTCGGCCGTGCATTCGTTACACACACACACACATACATACACACACACACACACACACACACACACACACACACACACACACACACACACACACACACACACACATCCTGCCTTTTATAGATAGAGATTATTTGTTTTTTTTCTTTTTTAACCTTTTTAATTCTTTCGTTTTTTTTTTAAATTCTTAATTTTTTTTTTCTTTTTAGAGTTTATTTCTTTCTTTTTAATTTATTTGTGCTCTATCACTTCATTCTTTCTTTCTTTTTCTTCTTTTCTTTCTGTTAATTCTGCTATCATTTATTTCTTTATACTCTGGTTCTTCTTTTTCTTTTTTCTATCTTTCTTTTTTATTTCATTTTTTTACTTTTTCTTCTTTACTTCTTTTTTCATTTGTTTTTCTTTTTTCATTTTTACCCTTTTTATCACTTCCTGTTTTTCTCTCTTTCTTTCCTTATTAAATCTTATTGCTTTCTTTCTCTTTTCATTTATTTATTTATAATCTATCTCTTCATTCTTTCTTTCTTTCTCTTCTTCTTTTTTTCGTTAACTCTGCCATCATTTATTTATTCATATCCCACTTCTTTATTTCTTTGCTTTCTTTCTCACTCTTTTTTTCATTTCTTTATTTTACTTGTTTTATCTTTCTTTGTTTTTTTTCCTTCCTTTCACTTTTATTTTTTATTTGTTTTTTTACCCTTTTTAATTATTTATATTTTTCTTTTATTTTTTCTCGTTTTTTCTTTGTTTTTTCCTTCCTTCCACGTTTTATTTTTTATTTGTTTTTTTTTTTAAATTTTTACCCTTTTTAATTATTTCTATTTTTCTTTCATTTTTTTCTCGTTTTTTTTTCTTTATTTTTTTCTTTTTAGATTTTATTAATTTCTTTCTTTTTAATTTATTTGTGCCTTATCACTTCCTTCTTTCTTTCTTTCTCTTCTTTTCTTTCTGTTAATTCTGCTATCATTTGTTTCTTTATACTCTGGTTCTTCTTTCATTTGCTTACTTTTTCTTTCTTCTTTCTTTTCATTTATGCTCAATGACTTCATTCTTGCTTTCTTTTTTTTCTTTCTTTTCATTCTTGCTTTCTTTTTTTTCTTTCTTTTCATTCTTGCTTTCTTTTTTTTCTTTCTTTTCATTCTTGCTTTCTTTTTTTTCTTTTTTTTATATTCTTATTAAGTTTTCTATCTTTATTTCTTTATATTTCGCTTCTTCATTATTTCTTTGCTACCTTTTTTTCTTTTTTTTCTTTTTCGGTTTTATTATTTCTTTCTTTTTTTTCATTCGTTCCAAGTTTTATTTATTTATTTTTATCCTATGTTTACCGCACTTTATTTTTTCTATTTTTATTTGTTTCATTTTGTTTCTTTTCACGGTGTATTACTTTCTTTCAATTTTCATTTATTTATTTATTCATTTTCAGACCCGCCATTTCTACAGAAAAAATTCCGAAGTCTGAGCGATGATTTACAGCAGATAAAAATAACTAGCACCCGAGACATGGAAGTTTGTTCTGTTCACTGTTTTATCTGAAACTTAGAATCTGTTCGAACCTTCTGTTCGCTGTATCCCAGATCTGCTGCTCCAAATCAGCAACAGATGAAATCAAAGCTTTCAATGGGGTATCGTCGCATTTAAATTTTTGAAGATTTTTTTGTTATCAGGGAAGCTAGAAAACGAAATGGGGTTCCACAGGCAGGGTGTGCGAGAAAAAAACTGTTGGGGTAGAAGTGGCGGTTATATTTACCTAATTCAACAGTAAAACGGAGAAACCTAAGTGACAATCAAGTAGCACGTTTAAACTCACGTAGTCCGGACACCAGAGAAAAACGCTTGACAGAGCAGTTGCCATGTAATCATTTGTAGAAAAGATAAGGGAAACCGCATCACCTTATTGAGAAAGTGATTTAAGTCGAGGTGCCACGTCAGGATCGATTACATTGCAGATCGTTCTTTGAATCTTGTCAAGAACCACGAGATGGGAAGCAGGGGCACTTGACCAGATATGGCAACAGTAATCAAAGAATGGATAAAAGGTGGATTTTTAAATATCGAAGATGGACTCAGACAAAAAAAAAACTTCTGGCACGACACAGTGACCAAACTTTCCTTGCAGTAGATGCAACAATTGGTTCGATATAGTCATTCCACATCAAATCTGTTGAAAACGTGAGGCCAAGAAAGATTTTAGTTATCATGGAAGCTATAAAACGGAAGGGAGTTCCACAGGCAGGGTGTGCGAGAAAAGAAACTGTTGGGGTAAAAGCGGCGGTTATATTTACCTAATTCAATAGTAAAACGGTGAAACCTAGATGCCATTCTAGTATCACGCTTAAATTCATGTATTCGGGGGCAATAGGGAAAAAAGCTTTTCAGAGCTTTTCAGAGCAGTTGCTATGAAAACATTTGTAGAAAAGATAAAGGGAAACTATATCACGTCGGTGAAAAAGTGATTTAAGTCGAAATGCCAAGTCAGGATCAATTACATTGAAGATCCTTCTTTGGATGGGAAGCAGGAGCACCTGACCAAATATGGCAACAGTAATCAAAGCACGGATAAAAGGTGGATTTTTAAATATGCAAGATGGACTCAGGCGAGAAAAAAAACTTCTGGCACGACAAAGTGACCCAACTTTCCTTGCAGTAGATGCATCTATTCATTCGATATAGTCATGCCACTTCAAACCTGTTGAAAACGTGACTGCAGAGTGCCGCTCTCTAAGAGTCTATCGTCAGCTTTCTGATGGTGGAGAGAGTAGTTTCGCTATGGTGGTTAAATGAGAGCAGTTTTGTGTTGGAGGCATGGAAATTTACAAGCCATTTCCTGCCCTAGATAACCACGGATTTGAGGTCCTTTCCCAGAGAGGCGGCCAGGTTAACTTTGTAATTTCGGATGTTCTCTTTAGACAGCTGTAAATGGTAGTGTCATAGAATAAATGCCTACTTGGGAACTGATATCAGGGAGATCATTGATGGCATTCAGAAACATTGCAGATCACGGGATAGTGCCTTGGAAGATATCGGTGTTCGTGTGAAAGGATTTAAAATAGAGCCCTTTCTAAACAACCTTCATTTCACGATTTGACAGGAACGATTGGATTAAATCAAGCACAGGTTCAGTAATATCGTAGCCCTGGAGCTTATATAGAAGACCGGCGTCAAACGCCTTCGAGATGTCTAGAGCCAGAGTCCAGAAAAGAAAGCTCTTGTCAGAACACAAGAAAAATTAAATAAAAAAGCTCAACCGTAGTACCTTGTCTGTCGTTTTTAATGAAACATGCATATATATATATATATATATATATATATATATATATATATATATATATATATAGTCCGTTCAGAGCAGATAACATTAGAAGTTCCATGAAAAATAGTGGATACAACGTTTAAAAATCACACTATCCATCCAGGCTAAACCATAAATTTAACAATATAGATAGTATTAATATATAACTTTACAAATCAAAACCTACCCCATTTCTCACCCCACAAGACAGACATCCTTACGCAGGTGTTGAGGCCTCACACTTATACACACACCACACGAACATACACACTTACACACATCATATTCACTCACTCCCTAATGAGCCAAATGATAACACACACCCACAGCAATATACACGCTTACACATATCATACTCACTCACTCCCTAAGAACCAAATAACACACACACACACGCGCGCACACACACACACACGCGCGCACGCACACACACACACACACACACACACACTTAACAGAGACACATCCGCTCTCCAGGACCAATAAAACTGTCAAACTGACCAGGGTAATTCAGAGAAGCATAGATCCATCCAGCTCTTATCTCAAATAACAACTTAAGAGAGACTGTTTGACCAACACAAGGAATGTTAAAAAATTCATGTTAAAAAGATAAAAAAAACACATGAAAACTACAGACAAAAGTTAATTTTCTCCATCAAGACATTCATTTCTGTAGTTCACTGCTACCAGCAAGCAGAAATATTTCTTCTCCTGATGATGGCCATTTTGGCCGAAACTAGTCGAGGAATCTAAATGACATAATAATAATAATAAAAACGAAAGAATATTAATCTACAACCCAGTGTGTCTGTATATTTTAACTTTTTAATATTTTTTATTGTTCAATATATATATATATATATATATATATATATATATATAAAACTTCATATATATATATATTTTTTTTTAACATACAACGTGTGTTAGCACGTGCGATACCCTGTCTTCATCAGCCGCCGAACAGAGGTGATCTCACGGTTTCGGTGGCTATGGCTATATATATATATATATATATATATATGAATAAACTTGTCACTTAACCGAGTGGTATTATTATGCCGACTTCGAACTTTCGTGAGCGATTTGTTGTAATGCCTTTACTCTTCAGGGATATTTGCTTCTCTACTACTGCTTCTCAAACACTGTGAAAGGCCTTCGAGATATCTAGAGCCACGGCTCGACGTTCGACGTTATTATCAACAGCTTGAGATACATATTCAGTGATGGCTATAAGCACGTCAGCGGTAGACTGGGCAAAACTGAAGCCCTATTGTTTTTCAGAGAGTAAGTCAAGAGAGGTAAGATACTTAACCATTTCAGCATTGATTAAAGCCTCGAATACTTTGCCCAAAAGCGGTAGGAGACTAATTTGGCGTTAGTTAGATGGGTCAGAAGGTTCTCTAGGACTTCTAACAAGCAGGAAGCAGCGGTACAATAGCTGAAAAGTTTGGAAAGTCAGTTCGGGAGCACGTTTCTTTAAGACGACGACGGAGACCCTGTCATTTCCGCTTGCCTTATGGGAGTCTAATTTAGAAATTGTTGAGATGTTGAGTGTTTCCCCGTGCGTGTATTGAAATAAGGACAAACACATACGTAGGAAAAAATACTGGTATATCCGAGGAGGTATTTACAACAGAGAGATTAGTAGTCAAACGAACGCAGGTTAGTCAGTAACAATCAGAAAGAGTATAAAGTCCAACTGTATCTTCCGGTAGAGAGACGGAAGTGTGATGGTCACCTGATCTTCCCAGAACTCTATAGAACTGTCCTATTAGTAGTAGAGAGATCAGTCCATTCTGATGAGAAGGTGGGTGCGCCCCAACAGAAATAATGTCTGAGACGTGGGATTATGAACATATTACTCAGTAGAGCCTCTCTTCTAGGAGGGAAATCAGGTGTGGGTACTCTAATTAAGTCGAGTGTTGAGTTGGGAGATAATTTTTGAGCAAAGAATTCAACCTCATCTTGCGTCGAAATCAGGACTTCGAAGTGATTTAATAGAGGAGGAATGAAGGATTTGCTGTTGTTCCGCATAGTCTTGCAGAGCCGCCAATAATCTCTAAAATCGAACTTGGGAGATGCTATACGTTGTTTTATTCTGTCAGGAAACAGTAACTTCGCTTCTTTGAGGACACGCTTGCACTAGAAGACAAAGAGACGTCAATTGCAATCAGACATATCGCTGAGGTAGAACCGGAAGAAGAGAGTCTTGTTTGATATAGCGGCCGCCGCGCATGCGGGCGAGAACCAAGTAGATGAATGTATTTTAATTTGGTATTTCCTTGCTGGTATGAAAGCATCGATGCCGACTTTCATCCAGGAGGAGACTTCAGACGCGCATTTGTGAACAGGATGATTAAAACTTAATTTCTTTAGAATGACGGCTGGTATCCAGTCACCACAGCTTGCCTTATGGGAGTCTAATTTAGAAATGATATCCGAGACCAGTGACGGGGTTATTCGCATATCAGTATAGACTCTATTCTAGTGAGGAGGTGATCAGGTGTGTGTACTCCAGATGAGTCGAGTGTTGAGTTGGAAGAGAATTTCCGAGCAAAGCATTCAACCATATGTGCTGTAGAAGTCAGGACTTCGAATTCATTGAATAGAGGAGAGATTGAGGATTTGTTGTTGTTCCGCACACTCTTGCAGAGCCGCCAATAGAATAAACGAGATGCTATACGTTGGTTCATTCAATCAGCAAACAGCAACTTGGTTTCTTTGAGGACATGCTTGAACTCCTTACGAGCAGAGACAAAGAGATGTCTCACGATCCGACGTATCGCACTGGTACAGACGGAAGAAAGGATTCATGTTGGCTACAGCGGCTAAGCATCTAGATGAGAACCAAGGAGATGTACGTGATTTAACTTAATATTTCCTTGTGGGAATGAAAGCATCGATATAGACTTTCACCCAGGAGGAGACGCGTGTTTGTGAACAGGGTGATTAAAAACATCATTTCAAGGGATGTCATGAAGGAAGTCAGCAGTCGAGTCCCAATCCATACGTTGATAACAGAACCTTAAAGTTCATTTCAAAATAAAAACAGTGATGGGTTATACACATATCACTCATTAAAAACTATGATCTGTTGGGGGAAATCAGGTGTAGATATTCCACATGAGTCGAGTATTGAGTTGGAAGAGAATTTCCGAGCAAAGCATTCAACATTATCTACTGTAGATGTCAGGAGTTCGAATTAATTGAATAGAGGAGGGATTGATGATTTACTGTTGTTCCGCACACTCTTTCAGAGCCGACAATAATCTCTAAAACCGAACTTGCGAGATGCTTAACGTTGTTTCATTCTGCCAGGAAACAGTAACTTCGTTTCTTTCAGCACACGCTTGCACTAGAAGACAAAGAGACGTCTGTTGCAATCAGACGTGTCTCTCTGGTAAAACCGGAAGAAGTGATTCCTGTGGGATATAGCGAACCAGAGAACCAAGGAGATGAACGCGGTTTAACTTGGTATATGTAATGGATTCGAATGGAATTCCCATCCCCCCAATTCCTAAATCTTACCGCTATCCAGGTAAAAAAGAAAATCTAGAAGAGAAGCCTGTTCATATATATATATATATATATATATATATATATATATATATATATATATATCTGACCATTCCTTCATTGCGTGACATCTACAAAACATTCCTGTCCACATTCACAATTTAAAAATCCCTAATTGACAACACAATTATCCTACACCAAGAAAACAACAAATTCAGACTACAGATCTTAGAAGCAATATATATTAAAAAATTAAAGTCGGCACTGAACAGAATCAACTATGAATACTGCAGTAATATTCTGAAATGCCTGTAAAGGAACAGTTTTTTCAAGCTTTAATGTGCGAATGACAATGGCATTAGAACATAGAGAAAAATTCCATAATGTATATTTTTTTTTACATTCTAAAGAATGCTCAGCACATTGTCAATCGTTTTGCATTTAAAAGCATAATGAAAAAATTACGGTAATGGATAACGACTCACAACTTTGTATAAATACTTTGTACTACTTGCACCCCTGAAGATGATCTTGGAAGAAGATCGAAAGTACTTGGGAAATGAAAATAAAAGAAATTTAAACAGCTATAGCACATTTCTCTCATCCTTTAACATCAATACACGGAAGGTTATTCCTGAGTATGAACGGATATTGTTAAAAATTAGCAGACATAATGTCTGTAATTTATTCAAGCACACATACATACAAGATAATTTGTTTCCTAAATACATAAATATATATGTACATGTGTGTGTGTGCGCGCGCGTGTGTGTATGTGTGTATTTAGGCAGCAATCGTTCTTTCATGCACATTTCATTGAATATGACAGATAAGGTGCTTTGGTTTAGTTTTTTATATAATTTCACATGTGATCTAATATTTTTTCTTTTCAGATAATAAATTATGTAAAAACTGTCCGAATATTCTTTTTATCCAAGCGCTTTCGGCTATACATTTAGCTATTTTCAAGGTTGAAATATATTAACTGTTATCTGAATATTGGTTAATTGCGTGAGCGTAGTGGCCGCTGGGGAAGAATTAGTTCCTGGCCGATTGTATGGGAGTAGCGCTCCGGGGATCCTGTTTCTTGATGGCGATGACTGAGTAGAGCCCTGGAATGCCAGATACACCTCGCAAAGTAATGCCGCCTTTTCCAGATTTCTCCTCAGATAGATGTGGCCTATAAATATCCGTGATCTTCGGTCCAGGAGACACAGGCAAGACGCTGATACCTTGCTCTTTGAGGATACCCTGATCTATCATAGAGAGGCTATCTTTGGTAATGCTTTATTTCACAAAAAAATTCAGCATAAGTCCTGGCAGACACAGCTGGAATGCCAATTTTGATAATGTGTTCTTGCCAATCATCAGATCCTGTTCACAGCCCCATGTTGAATATTGCTTAATTGCAAGGTAGACTGGTGTAGTCACTCAAATGAAAAGACACCCATTGAGTGATTTAATGGGGAGACATATGAGTGAATAGACTCCCCTGATGCAAATGTGTTGGGCAGGTCCATTATAGTAAAGTGGACCTGCTGTATTAGGTAATCTTCTATAAATGAGTTAGATTAGCTGGCCCTTTATAAGGAGACACAAGGAGGTAGCCATGTTAGAAGATAAGTTATTTGACTTCTAAACTGTTAATTAGAAATACTTTGTTGCTTGTATGTATTTATATAATGTTTTATTTTCAAAACACGGTCAAGATATTGTGTCCATGTTCATAGTTGATATAGAGTGTTGTTTTTTTGTTTTTATTAATTAGGCTTTCATTTGATTACTTATAAGGAAGTTTTGTAAATTCATCTATGAATCTACAGAGTGGTCTAAAAGTCTTGTCACCCCTAAATAATATAATTTTCTATTTCAGAGGTCTGACACGAAAATGATGATGTTCCTACAGACCTTCTTGATTGGTGACAGCGTCAATGAAAGTGAATAAACTGATTCCAGTACACGTGCTTTGTATTACTTGTTTTTCTAAGGTTCTCATTACTTTTCGGTAGGCGGTGACAAGACTTTCGGACCACACTGTGCTATGGCCAAGAAATGAGGGATGTGTTTAATACTAAAGAACAATACAAAACTGACCCCTCACTTTTTACAATTCTTTCATTTGATTCTATTGTTTTCATTAGTTTTTTGTAGGGCTGACAAGATTTTCGGATCACTGTGTATATCTCGACGTAGTGCAATAGTTAGCAAGCTTGTCCCGCTAGAAAGATTACGACTGAGTAGTGAGTTCGACCATCATTGAGTTCCCCTTACTTTCGGCCTTGTGCCACATCTATGCTACGCCTAGAAAACTACTATACATACATAGTTCAGTTCAAGATATAAGATTAAGTTGTGGCAAACATTCACCTAGGGAAGAAAGATGTAACTTGAAGTCAGCCACGAAATAATAACTCTCACCAAAGACGACAGGAGGATTTTTTAGTAACAAAAAAGAATACTGAGGTCTTACGTGACATCTGTCCTTCTTTACGGCAGCGAATGTTGGACGATTTCCTCAAAGATGAAGAAGAGACTCGAGGCGACGGAGATGTGGTTCTAAAGAAGGATGCTAAGGATATCATGGACCGAGCGTATGAGCAACGATGAGGTCTTAGAGAGGACGCAAACATGGGGGCTTATACTTAACATCAGGAAGACGCAGTTTCTGGGGCACATAATGAGGAAGGAGGGCCTGGAGAAACTGATACTCACGCGTTGTATAAAGGGAAAGAGAGACAAGGGAAAACAACGCATGACGTACCTGGCGAGCTTAAGAAAGTGGATGACAGAACGTGGTCTGGGGGATGAAGCAGAGGAAAGGCCATTGTTGCGAGCTGCAAGGGATAGAGGAAGATGGAGAGCCATGATCGCCTACGTCCTGAAAGGACATGGCACATAAAAAGAAGGAAAGGTCGAGTTACATATATATAGATTTATTTCGCTATTTATATATCTAGGTCTATGTATCTATGTGATTGGACTGTGTGTGTGTCAGTATGTTTGTGAGTATGAGAGAGAGATAGAGAGACGGAATATTGTGACAATTTTTATAAAAATGGACTTATATATAAAATTATGTTCGGTGTTTAGATCGGCCCTTCTTGGAAAAAAAGGTCCCAGGCATGCGGCAATAGTTGATATAGAAGTGAGGGGGTAAATACGAACAAATCAAGCCGATTTAGAATGAGATATTGAAGGTATCAAAATGAATTCATATATATATATATATATATATATATATATATATATATATATAAATGTTGCAAATTAAAAAATAATAATGTACTTTTATGAAAATATTTATTTATTTGTATATATATTTGATATTTCAGATTGGCCTCAATCTTTCTTCAGAAATAATTGTTTGTTTACAAGTAGCGTCCGTCGCGAGATGCGGACGTCACGTGATATGGAACAAATATTCCTAACGTAAATCTAACTGTAATAATATCTTAGATGTTGTTTAAAAAAATAAATAAAATAAGAAATAAAAAAATATTTTAACTATATCTAAAAAATGTTTAACTATTGAAATATTTATAAAGATTTAAAATACCCAAGTCTTTATTTAACCCTAGTTTATATGTATTTAATTTTAAAATCCAGTATTTTTCTTTTTTTTCTGCGTGTGTATGTGGAACTGAAGTCAGAATCTATCAATAAACATTTACAGTTTTCTAATGAGTGTCCTGATTGATTAAAGTGTTCAGCTATGGGGGAGTAAGGATTGTTTTGACGTATGGTTTGTTTATGATTGTTGAAGCGAAATCTAAAATTATTTCCAGATTCACCAATATATCCACTATTAGGACATAAGGTGCAGAATAAATAGTAGATTATGTTATGGCTATCACAGGTGAGGTGAGCTGCGTGTATCTTGATATTGGTGTTGGGTACAGAAAATATATTAGCTATTATTAAATGTTTGCAAACTAAGCAACGAGGTTTGTTACATTTGTAGTTTCCTGATTGGTTTCTATTGTTCAGATATTTGGTAGAGGTGAGGATAGCTGATAGGTTAGGTGATTGTTTCTTTGCATTTATGGGTGGTTTATCAAAAATGTCTTTGATCTTTTTGTCTAACTGGAGGTTCTTGTAATCATTTTTTAAATTGTGAATAAGTGTGTGGGAATATTGATTGTGGTTAAAAACCATGGGAATCCGATTGTTGTTTTTACTTTTCTTGTATGTGAGAAGTGTGTTAAGATTTATGCGGATAGTTTTATTTAGTGCTTCTTTTATTATTTTTATTGGGTATTTACATTTTAGGAATTGTTTTGTTAAGTTATTAATGTATAGAAAATCTAGATGGTCTGAGCATATGCGTTTGATTCTTAGAAATGAGCTGTATACAATAGATTTTTTTTTTAATTTAAGGGGATGACAGCTGTTAAAGTGTAGAAATTTATGTTGGTTTGTGGGTTTGTTGTATAGACTGGTAGAAAGTGTATGTTTGTTTAATTTTATCATAACTTCTAAGAAAGGGATGGAAGTGTATGAGTGCTCCATGGTAAATTTAATTGTATCGTGGAAGTTGTTGTAGAAAGTGAAAAAGTTTTTTTAATTTTTCTGATCCATGAGTCCATAATAAGAAAATGTCATCGATATATCTGAAATAATGTGATGGTTAAAATTCTGAATTGTCTAGTATCTTCCTTTCTAGAATGTGCATAAAGATATTAGCATAACTAGGTGCCATTTTCGTGCCCATTGTTGTGCCACTAATCTGTAAATAGTGTTTGTTGTTGAATTTAAAATTATTATGTGTTAAAATGAAATTTATTAATTGGCATATATCTGTAATTTGGTAGTTAGGTAATTTTTTTGTTACTAAGGAACTCATAGCAAGCTGATACTCCTTCAACATGTGGAATGTTCGTGTAAAGGGACGAAACATCCATTGTTACTAGGATTGTATCATGGTGGACTAAGTTAATGTTTTGTAATTTGTTGAGAAAGTCAGTAGTGTCTCTGATATAACTAGGCATGTCAGGCAATAAAGGTTTTAGGATATTGTCTATATACCCAGATATAAGTTCTGTGAGGGTACCAATGCCTGATATTATGGGTCTACCAGGTGGCATGATTTTAAGGGATTTTGAAATTTCATAGATGTTGTCTTCGTTATTTGATTGTGTAATTTGATGTGGGTTGGATAAAAAGGGTGTTTTTCTGAAAGGATTTTGGGGAGTTTATGTAGTTTTGGGATAGTGGAGAATGTTGCTGTTTTAGGGTTCTCAGGAATAAGAGATTTTTTGGCGTTTTTTATGTTGTGGTTCAGGTTCTGAGTGAGAAGTGATAATTCTGTTTTGAATGTGCTAGTTGGGTCTAGAGGTAAGGGTACATAGAATCTGTTATTTTGAAGTTGTGATTCTGCTTCTTTAATGTAGTTGTTAGTGTCTAAGTTGGTTATAGCTC
>CAHIKZ030002655.1:312500-317500 GCA_903632075.3 Acanthosepion pharaonis
ATTAGATTTATATTAAACATAAAGGGTGAATACTGGGTTTTTTAAAAATATAGTTTTTATTGAAAAAATGTTTTAATAAAAATAAAAAGACTTCAAATCCATATAAAAATTGTTTATGTAATAAAATAGAAGAAAAGAAAATATAAAAAGGAAAGGTTATAATTTACAGTAAAATTAATCTGGATCAACCTATTTCAACATATATTTATTCTTATGCCTACACGTGGCGATCAGTTCATTTCTCTTGTTTAATTAGGGTTATTTAAGTATTTTAATTTTTCGACAAGGCATAAATTGCATCTATCGCATTTCCTATTGCAAGATTTGTTTTTTGCTATAAAATCTAACATAACAATAGATGTAATTTTATGATTCTTTAATTGTCAGGAACTTTTGGAGAGAGCAGCGTTATTCATCTTACATTACCTATTGTCATAAGATGATGATAATGGAGATATATATATATATATATATATATATATATACTTTTAGTGTATTGACGCCGCAGATCATTACTTAAATATATATTGTTAAATATAATAGACAATTAATATATATATATATATATATATATATATATATATATACTAGCAGCATGGTTTCGGCGTTGCCCGTGCTTGATTCAAAAATCGTACGACTCATACAGGAATCGCTATCACTTGGCTTAAAATATTTTTGCCCTTCCTTGCCTTTAAAGGAGTGCCCTTTGCCGTGCTGATGTTACTACATGCCTTACTTCTTGCCTATCTCACATTGCGAATTTTTTCTAAGCTCTATACTAAACATTAAATTTGTTACGAAAAAAGAACTAAACAAAATGAACACAAAACGATCAGCTTTAAAAAAGGACTCGTAACTGGAAAAACCGAATGAAAAAAGAGTGTTAACGACAAATACAGTTCCGTTATATATATATATATATATATATATATATATATATATATATATATATATATAAAATAATAGAGATTTTAAATTAGATGTAACTCACTCATGCCTTCTTTTTCCTTCCTGACTTACTCACTTCGTTAATTTACATATGCTTAATACTGCCCGTCAAAAATGTGTAAATTTCATTTAATTTTTTGTTTCAACCTTTGTGAAGTAAAGTCTGATGATCCACAGTCCTTTTAAAAGGGATCTGGTGAAATAATTTATTACATGGAACCTTAAAGTGGTCTGTTTTTATTTAAATTATTTGCTCTGGATTTACATTGAGCTCTCTGGATTTTATTCTCCTTGGGTTTACCCATACGGATTACCTAGTTTTTCCTAAACTATATATATATATATATATATATATATATATATATATATATATATATATATATAACCTAGATTCCTAAATGAGAACTCTTATGTGGCGAAGGAATCATATTTTTTAAAAAATAATTATAATTTAAGCTCTACTTCTGTATGGAGCACTGTTTTTTAAAAATAAAAACGTCGTCAAAAAACAAATGTTAGCGATTTACGACAGTTTTTATATACACAAAACCCTTTCAGAAAAAAATAAAATAAAAAAATAAATAAATCTCCATAGACACTTAAACCAGACTAGGCCAAATCTTCTCCCGCTTTAAATTTAGGCACCCCAACCTTACCCTGACTTGACATCTGTGGATGTAACTTTATACTGATACAAATTATTAACACCTTATGCCCCTTTTTCTTTAAACAATTGCTCTAGCCGTTACCATAGAAATTTTGATTTCAATAATGAATATGCTTATAAAACACGTAAATTTCAGAAATAAGTTATTCCAAAACAATTTCGCTTGAAGATGGAACATAGCTTAGTAATTTAATTCAATTTAATTCAAATAATTATATTGAAGTTTTGAAACATGAGAACTCTTATGTAGCGTTTTGGAATCATATTTTTAAATAAATAATTATATTTATGCTCTACTTTTATATCGGGCACTATTTTTTTTTTAAATAATAACAAAAATACTAAAGAACTTTGGATTATTTACCTAACGAGTTCTTTTCGTATTTTCTATATATTTTCACACACACACACACACACACACACATACATATATATATATATATATATATATATATATATATATATATAATAACGGCGCCAGTTGACCTTGATGATCCTATGTCATGAAACCTTGGTAGGTAGTACTTGGCTCATTAGGGAATTTATTTATTTTAGTTTTGCTCTACTTAGCGTATTGACGGCTCTTCGTTTTAACTTATTACTTCCTGGGTTTTTTTGTCTTTGTACCAGAAATTTAAGGCACCGGACGATTTTTTTCGAATTTTTTAGAGGTTTCTGGTGCTTTGTGTATTTTTCCATTTTACCTCGGATGCCAATTTATTTGAAAAATTGTGCAGATTTACAATATATATATATATAATATATATATATATATATATATATATATATATATATATATATTATCGTGGTTGGAAGCGTTACCTGATGATCCGGCGTCCTTTTAAAAGGACTCTGGTGAAATAAATTATTATAATGGTACCTTAAAAGTGGTCTGTTTTTCTTTTAAATAAATATATATATATATATATATATATATATATATATATATATATATATATATGCTGCGCCGACATTGCGTTAAGATATTTCAAAATTTAAATTACGTAACGCTCAGGCTATACTCAGCACCTAAATAAACTCCGAGTCGTGCCATCGGTGCGAAGTCATATGAATATTTATTAATATATACTTAACAGCTCTGTTATATTACATCGAGCACTGTTTTATTAATACCAGCACTATATGTGCAATATATATATATATATATATATTATTTAAAATTATAACATAAACATGTTATAAAATCACTACAAAAATAGCCATTTTGTTTCAACACCAATCCCATACTTGGGTATATATATATATATATATATATATATATATATATATATATATATATGTGTGTGTGTGTGTGTGTGTGTGTGTGTGTGTGTGTGTTTGTCTGTGTGTGTGTGTATATATATATATATCGAAAACACTGAGAGAGATAGAAAAAAAAACGTAAAGGAAAGGATAAATATGGAAGAGATAGACCGTTTGATTTAAAACAATCAGATACATGGATAGATAGATCGATACATTTAAAACAATCAGATAGATAGATAGATAGATAGATAGATAGATTGATAGATAGATTTAAAACAATATCGAGCACTCTTTCCATGGATCTTGAATATCATTAGAAGATTATCTCTTGTTTAGTAATTGGTTTCCAATTCTTTCTCCCAAAATCTTCTCATTCTCTTTCATTCCCAATAACCTCTTGCGTCTTAGTGACTTTATCTCCTTTCTTAGAGTGAAAAGACTACGATGGATAGATAGATAGATATAGGACAAAATAAGATATAGATATATAAAGAAAAGACTAGATAGCTATCTAACTAGATAGATAGATAGATAAAGAACAAAGATAGATAGATAGATAGATAGATCGATAGATAGACATATGTGAACAGACTTAGATAAAGAACAGTCTTTAATTGATAGATATCTATTGAAGGGACTGAGACATGTTAAAGAGACTACGATAGATAGATAGATAGATAGATAGATAGATAGATAGATAGATGTTGAACAGATTGAGATAAATAGATAAAGGTTAAACAAACTGATAGATAGATAGATTGAAAATGAAGTAAGGGAAAATAGATAAAAAGGTAGAAAATGAACATAGATAGATAGATAGATAGATAGATAGATAGATAGATATGAACAGAATGAGATAGATAAAGAACGGACGATATAGATATATAAAGAACATAGATAGATAGATAGATAGATAGATAGATAGATAGATAGATAGATAGATAGATAGATCGCTGAAAACTGGTTATGATAGCTAAATAACTCGATAGGTAGATAAATAGAAGGAAAGCCTGCTGGATCAATAGATATGAACACAGACGCGGACGCACACACACACACACGAGTACTTCCGGTCATGAATTTAGTTGCGTGTGTGTTTGTATGTGTGTTTGTTTCTCGTGCGGCGTTTATTTCATCGATTTACACGAACGCGATCGAAAAATACCAACTTCATGGCACAGATCGGTGAGGCCGACAAATAGCTTAATATTAAATAACACACACACACACAAGCACAAAAGCGCATACAATTATATATATATATATATATATATATATATATATATATATATATATATATATATATAGTAATAACTTTTAGCAGAAGCTATTGAAACTTTATTTGACTCATTAAACTTTAGTGCTGAAAAAAGTTTCTTTTATTATAATGGATTTTTACAAGCGAGAAGGGAGATGAAATGCGCCAATTTTATTGCCACTATCTATCTATCTATCTATCTATCTATCTATCTATCTATCTTTTTTATTCTTCTATCTATCTATCTATCTATCTATCTATCTATCCATCTCTTTTATTCTGCTTCATCATCCATCCATCCATCTATTCATTCCCCTTCCATTCTGCTTCCATCCATCTATCTATCCATCTATCTATCTATCTATCTATCTATCTATCTCTTTTATTCTGCTTCTATCTATCTATCTATCTATCTATCTATCTATCTATCCATTATTCTGCTTCTATCTATCTATCTATCTATCTATCCATCTTTTATTCTGCTTCTATCTATCTATCTATCTATCTCTTTCATTCTGCTTCTATCTATCTATCCATCTATCTATCTATCTATCTATCTCTTTCATTCTGCTTCTATCTATCTATCTATCTATCTATCTATCTATCTATCTATCTATCTCTTTCATTCTGCTTCTATCTATCTATCTATCTATCTATCTATCTATCTATCTATCTATCTATCTATCTATCTCTTTTATTCTGCTTCTATCTATCTATCTATCTATCTATCTATCTATCTATCTATCTATCTCTTTTATTCTGCTTCTATCTATCTATCTATCTATCGTTTTACTTATCTCTTTCTGTCTATCTATCGATCTACACACATAATAGAGGAATTATCTCTCACTATGTTCATGG
>CAHIKZ030002655.1:320000-332500 GCA_903632075.3 Acanthosepion pharaonis
ATAAACTATATAATGAGAACTTGGACACCCTAAGATCCCTACATCGACTACCTAACTAAGTGTCCTACATCGACTCTCCTAACTAAGACTCGGTCGAGTAGCGAGAACGCACCTCTGTAGCCGAATCGCCACTATTAGTCAAAGTCCACACTACCTCCCGAGGGTTTTCATTCCGGTACTTACCGATAAGATCAAAACTATCCATACAGTCCCGAAATGGTTTCACCTCCCGGTTGTTAGTACCCGAATTTGGCCCTATACGATCTATGTCGGGGTCATGGGTGGCATTCGAATTCCCCGCTAAAACTACCCGACGAGATGTCGTCAAAAACGGCTCGATCTGCCGAAACAAAGCAGACCGCTCAAAATGGACATTGGGCGCATAAACTGCAATTAGACGCAGAGCCTTATCCTTCATGGTAACATTTAGCACGCAAAGTCTGCCCGCCGGATCTGCGAAGACAAGAGGACACGAAACCTTCAAAGACTTGCTCACCAGCCAAAAGACGACACCCCTCGAGCGTCCATCAAAACATACTGAATAGAGTGAAAAACCCCTAGACAGAAGGCCTTCATAATCGCAAGAAGAAAAATGGGTCTCTTGCACAATATATATTCACCCCGAGACGCTGATGGTAACGAGCAACCCTCGCCCTAAGAGACTCTGACCTCAGGCCTCAGACATTCAAACACGGGAGCCATGATGAAACATATTAGGGTTGCTCTCCTGCATTTAACATGGCCGGGGTTAGGACAACGACGGCCTCTCTCATTGATGCTGTGTCCATCTTACTCCTAATGGATCAGGAGAGAAGCCGCCAATGTCTAGGGGAAAGATAATTTTAGGGTTCTATAAAGGGAAGGGTAAACGAAAAACGGGAGCCTCTCTGAAGTATATTGATTTGATTTTCTCATTTTCTCATTATCGAAGTAGGCAATTGGAAGGACCATACCAAAGACCTGGTTTGCCTCCGTCACTATAAGTTCATTCATGTTTTAAAGGTGCACCAGTCCTGATCACAGTCAATATTCTCTTGGCGTTTGGAAAATTGCTTTACTACTGTTTACCATTTTGTGGTTTCAATATCTTCTTTACCATTCTTTACCATCTTGCAGTTTCAATAATTTCTTCTTTACCATCTGGCAGTTTCAATAATTTCTTCTTTACCATTCTTTACCATCTGGCAGTTTCAATAATTTCTTCTTTACCATTCTCTACCATCTGGCAGTTTTAATAATTTCTTCTTTACCATTCTTTGCCATCTTGCTTTTTCAATAATTTCTTCTTTACCATTCTTTGCCATCTTGCTTTTTCAATAATTTCTTCTTTACCATTCTTTGCCATCTTGCTTTTTCAATAATTTCTTCTTTACCATTCTTTACCATCTAGCTGTTTCAATAATTTCTTCTTTACCATTCTTTGCCATCTTGCTTTTTCAATAATTTCTTCTTTACCATTCTTTACCATCTTGTTGTTTTAATAATTTTTTCTTTACCATTGTTTACCATCTGGCTGTTTCAATAATTTTTTCTTAATCATTCTTTACCATCTTGTTGTTTCCATAATTTATTCTTTACCAATCTTTATCATCTTGCTGTTTCAATAATTCTTCTTTAACATTGTTTACCATCTTGCTGTTTCAATATTTTCTTCTTAAACCAATCTTTACCATCTTTCTGTTTCAATAATTTCTTCTTTACCATTATTCATCATATTGCTGTTTCAATAATTTCTTCGTTACCATTCTTTACCATCTGGCTGCTTCAATAATTTCTTCTTTACCATTCTTTACCATCTTGTTTCAATAATTTTGTCTTTACCATTCTTTACCATCTAGCTGTTTAAATAATTTCTTTACCATTCTTTACCATCTTGTTTCAATAATTTCTTCTTTACCATCTTGTTTCAATAATTTCGTCTTTACCATTCTTTGCCATCTTTCTTTTTCAATAATTTCTTCTTTACAATTCTTTGCTATCTTCTTGTTTCAATAATTTCTTCTTTACCATTCTTTACCATATTTCTGTTTCAATAATTACTTCTTTTCTATTCTTTATCATATTGCTGTTTCAATAATTTCTTCTTTACCATTCTTTACCATCTTGCTGTTTCAATAATTTTTTCTTTACCATTCTTTACCATCTTGTTGTTTCAATAATTTCTTCTTTACCATTCTTTACCATCTTGCTGTTTCAATAATTTTTTCTTTACCATCCTTTGCCATCTTGTTGTTTCAATAATTCCTTCCTTACCGTTCTTTACCATCTTGCTGTTTCAATCAATTTTTCTTAACCATTCTTTTCCATCTTGTTGTTTCAATAATTTCTTCCTTAGCATTCTTTACCATCTTGCTGTTTCAACAATTTCTTCTTTACCATTCTTTACCATCTTTCTGTTTCAATAATTTCTTCTTTATCATTCTTTAACATCTTACTGTTTCAATCAATTTTTCTCAACGATTTTTTTAATTCTTCTAAAGTTGTTCGTATTTATTTACAAAAAAATTACGGATAAATGATATTCGACATTGGGCGATGTGTTGTTTTCTTAATTTCGTCATCCAGGAAACACTCGGTCAAGAACATAATGTTGACAGCCAATGAACTGTGCTTATTCTAGTTTCTTTGGGCCAAATATTTTCTGTAACTGAATTACAACCGCATTCCTGCTTCCCTTGTTCACATTCGTAGTGTCTGCAACAATCTTCTGTATACTCTTCCATACATTAAATTCACTCACAACAGCTGTTATTATTTTGACAACAGTATCCGCCCTTCAATTCTGTAGATGTAATGCTTCTAACTTAACTTCTCGTCTTTCATTATTCAAAAGAAGCATTTGATATTCTTGGTCATTTGCCATCAATGACCAATTTTTTAAGTGTCGTGATTTCATAATTTCTTCTTTAATTTTAACAGTGTCTTTAATAATGGATCTGTAAATATCAGATTGAGGATGTTTCGCAACGTGAACTCCTTCTTGAGATAATTGCACATTTGCATCATTGTTGGTTGAAAAGTTTCAAGATGTCACTAATTTGTTTGCAGATTTGGTTTTGCTATACTCTTTCCCTTTTCTTGTGAATTGTTCCTTCCAACATACAGACTTCTCGTATTCATACTCTGATTGAGCCTCTGATTTGGAAGTTGAAGTGTTGTTGATGTTCGCTCTCAGGTCACTTTTCTTGTTCTGGATGGTTTTGGAACTCACAGATTTTCTAGTTTTATATCCAACATGTCGCTTGTTTTCGATCTGAAGATAAGATGACCGCCAGTCCTTGCTGCACAGCAATTCAATGTTTTCTTTTCTGATACCAAAAGATGAATTGGATGGATTATATTTTTCTCGGTTCCCACATTCATCATAGGTGTTCAGCACTTGATCCAGTTTGTTATATAGGAAGAAAATGAGTAACTACCGACAGCGAGGTTCGAGCGTGACAAGCTGGACTTCTAAATATATGTTTTCCGACAGGTATATAAATAGCGGAGTCAGGCTACTGACTGCAGTGATTATTAAATGACTGTTAAGTGGAACTATCCAGTCGAATTAGTGTGAATTATTGTGCCTCAATGACTTGGGGCTTGATTTTAGGATTCACCGGACGTTAAGCCGAGCCGCGCTACTAACAAGGTATTCACTGAAATGGTTAATTATCTTTGATTGACTTTTACTTCTTTGTTCTTGTTAAGTATATTTTTGTGGTTGTAATTAATTACTGTTTTATCATAACATTGAAATCTTGAGTTATACTTAATTATTAACGGCCACTATACGTCACAAAATAATGAACATAGATAGATAGATAGATAGATAGATAGATAGATAGATGTCATATAGAAAGAAAAGGAGTAACTACTGACACTGAGGTGCGAGCATGATACTTTGGACTTAAGAATATTTTTTCCGTTAGGTATATAAATAGCGGCGTCAAGTTACTGACTGCAGTGATGATTGAGTGACTGTTGAGCGGAACTATCCAGTCGAATTAGTGTGAATTATTGTGCGTCAATGATTTGGGTTTTGATTTAGGATTTACTGGACGTTAAGCCGAGCCGCGCTACTAACAAGAAATTATAGATAGAAAGAAAATGAGCAAATACCGACAGCGAGGTTCGAGCATGACACTCTGGACTTATGAATATATGATTTCCGCCACATGTTTTTAAATAGCGGTGTCAGGCTACTGACTGGAGTGATTATTGAGTGACTATTGAGTGGAACTATCCAGTCGAATTAGTGTGAATTATTATGCGTCGATGATTTAGGTTTTGATTTAGAATTTACGGGACGTTAAACCAAGCCGTAATGATAACAAGGTATTCACTGAAATGGTTAATTATCTGTGGTTGAATTTTACTTCTTTGTTCTTGTTAAGTTTTTATTTGCTTTATTTAAAATTGAATTCTTGAGTTACACATAATTAACGGCCACCATACGTCAAAAAAGCATATATGACTTGAGTTGATAAATTTGAGAAATTCCATTTCGTTTGCCATAAACTGCTTACTTTAGATATTTACTTTATGCCTTCTTTCCCTTCTTTAATGGATACTCCAAGGAACACATAGCCACCAACAATTTGGATTTGTCTGGTATCTGTTCACCCGACAGAAAAATAAGTGTGGCCAATGTATTCTACAAATAAGCAGAATCAAGTAGCTCCCTTACTAGCTACGAAGGAGAGACATAATAAATTGTTATGTGAAAACCAACGGCTGATCCAGTCAAGATAAAAAAGCGGCAAAACAAGCCGGGGAAGAGAGGAATCTTGACAAGTGTCATAATAAAAGGGAATGCCGGGAACAGGCCAGGAACAACACTCTTATTAAGTAGATGAACAAAAGAAGTCTAGTCGAGGAGAGGTCCGACAGAAATCAGCACCGTTGTTTTGAAAGGAGTCTAAATAAACGAAATCAAAGCTTGCCCCGTTCACGCGAACCAGGCTCGATTCTTTCACCCACCTTTCGCTGAAATCTCCTGAAATGCTTTCTACCTGTTCTGATCTTCATTCAGAGCTGATGACCAAAGAATCCAACCAGATTCTGATGAGAATAACCTTCGTATCGTATCATTCCCTCTATGCGCATCGTCCTCACCGCTATCCTTGCCACGGCTAGAAGCGTTAGGAACACCATCAGTTTCACCCCAGAAGACAGGGGAAACACATTATCACACCTTTATGCGAGATCAATGGGTACAAGATGTTCGGGATCAATACGAGCCGTCGACTGGTCGATATGATTCCAAAATGATATTCTGTTAATAATACTGTCGCATACTCTTCTCGTGACGTGACTATTATATCAAATATCGCATTTTCTGGTGAATAATACAGCGCTGAGTTTCTGAGGGCTAAAAACGGAATAAATCACATCCTTGAGTATAATACGCCCCCGTAATACAGTCATCCCTATGTACATTTTGTTTGTAAAGCTATACCATATTATGCATTAAAATCTCTATGTCGTACATATCCTAAACTGAAATATTTAATTTTTCACGATATTAAAGAATAGAAATGAACTGGAAGTGTAGCCATTGCGTGTTTCTTCTCTTAACTTCCGATTCAAAACTTTTTTGAATTTTTCTAACTATACTTAACCAATAATATATTTTAAGGTGTTAACTAATCTAATTTTCTGTTTGATATGACTTAATAATATTAATTATATTATTATATTAATAAACTAAGAAAATAAAAAACAATATTGTCTTTCATTAAGAATGAAGAAAGAAACAAATATGGCCGACATGTCAAATACCTTTTGTAAGCAATTGTTATCAACACCTGCCTACTTTGTGTTTTATTATCTAATAGGATGACTCTGTTTGCAATGTGACATTGCAAACAGAGTCATCAAATCGGAGGATTTTTAAGCTGTGTAAAATTTTCTGAAAACGTTTACCTGCGTATAATACGAACTCTCTGTTTTACTTTAAATTCACTTCAGGATGTCTCGTATTATGTGCGAGAAAATACGGTATATCCTATTTTGAAGCAATGGGAATGTGATATACGAGTACTTAAACGGATATCGATGCGGAAAGTGAAATCGTCGATTCGAGTTCAAATTCCGGCCCATTCAGTTATGTTCACTTATTTTCGAATTTTCGGAGAAAGGTACTAGCTAAAATCACCCAAAAATACATTTACTACCTGTTAATTAATCTATCGTAATTTTATATGACTTAATAATATTAATTATATTATTATATTAATAAAATAATAAAATAAAATAAAAAAATATATTGCCTTTCATTAAGAATGAAGAGAGAAACAAATATGGCCGACATATCAAATACCTTTTGTAAGCAATTGTTATCAACACCTGCCTATTTTGTGTTTTATTATCTATTGTGCTAACCGAATGTATCTGCAATCTTGCTGTTTCAAATAAGATGATTTTTAAACCGAGTAAAACTTTCTCAAAACGTGTACCTGTGTATAATACGACCCCCATTTTTTGCCTTTAGTTTTCATTCATTTTTTTATGTTAAACAGGGAATAAATTAAATCTTTGAGTATAATATGACCCCGTATTACAACCGTCCCGATGCAATATTTTTTTGAAAAGTTGTACCATATTATCCATTAAAATATCAATGTCGAACATCTATTTTACTAAAATATTTAACTTTTCACGATATTAAAGAATAGAAATGAACCTGGTGTTTAGCCATTGTGCCTTTCTTCTCCTAATTTCCATTTCAAAACTTATTTTCCAGTTTTCGGTGAAAGGGTGCCTTCTTGTAACATTAATGTTATCAAAAGGTGACAGATCTTGTGCATTCTCTTTATTAATCTTTTGAAATCGATTTCGGTGAACTTCCTGTCTTTGAGACCAAAGACATTCAATTACGCTAATTCCCAAAGAACAAATATGGCCGACATATCAAACACTTTTTGTAAACAAGAGTCTAGTTTAACCAACTGAGGGGTCCGTCAAGAAACCGTCCCGTTGTATCGGAAGGAAACTAAATAAACGAAATCAAAACTTGCCCCGTTCACACGAACCAGGCTCGCATATCTCACCCACCTTTTGCTGAAATCTGCCGATAGCAAATGCTTTCTATCAGTTCTGATCTTCATTCTTAGCTGATGCCCAAAGAATCCAACCAAATTTTGATTAGAATAACGTTCGTATCGTAAGATTACCTCCATCCGCGTCGTCCACGGCACCATCGTTGCCACGGCTAGCAACGTTAGAAAAAATATCTGTTTTATTCCAGAACAGGGGACTATACATTATCTCAGGCGTACGAGAAGTCGATGGACAGGTGATGTTCGGAATCAATATGGGTCGTCAACGCGCTGACAAGAACGGCGCATCTATGAAAAGTGGGAGAAAGCGGGCGCAACCTTCCTTCTTAAGGAAGAATCTAAAACAAGGCCACACAGAGGACAATTGGGAGAATCTGAAGCTCGCAAAGCCACGTCATTGCGAGATAGCCCGTTCCGGATCAATCGGCAGGTAAGCGAAAACTCTGATGTAATTCGCCAACGGATGCTCAGGACCAGAAAGAGCGCAACTCGGTTGCCGACAAGCCAAGCCGCCGACGGGGTTCAACGCCGCCCACAGCTTCCAACGCGATCAACTCTACTAGTTCCCGATTCAATGGCCTCCTATGCAATTGTAAGTCACTGAACCGGGGAGTAGCACGCAAGGTCAATCGACACTCGGTGAAAAATTCAGACTGTCCCGGGTCTACGACGGTGCTCAAACTCAGAAAACGGAAATGTGATGGTAAGCCTAGGAATTGCGTCCCCTACAGCAAATTTTCAATCAACGCGCGGCATAGAAAAACCAACCTCAAGGTGTGACGGTGATTCACCAACTGTGGCATTCCCAGCCTCCCCATGGACGCTGGACACAGACTTCTCTGCGTACGTTCGGTTTCCGTCCACCCAAAAAGAGTGAGAAAAGCAAGAACTCGATCGCCTTCCTACGGCCCCTGAAAAGAGGGACTACTGACAACCGGTAAGGGATGAGGGGAAAGATGTACAAGGAGCACACGTCAGTCCTACCTTTGCCAGTACTTCCGGCCAATTCTTCTCGAGCTTGATATCCGGCCTGGACCACACTCCAAGAATGTGGACGACCGTCAGTCCAAAAGAAGGCCCCGAAGAGCAACGCCCTTTCAAGCACCTAACCGCAAGCCGGAAGACCAGTTGCTGTTAATCTTGACCTCGTGACCTTTTCGTACCGTTCAAGCGCCTTCTGTACCACCTTAATGTCGCTGCGGCTCGACACGAAAATGGATATATCATCGGCGTACGCGGAAAACCTGGCTCGAGCTCCACCAGGGAGAGCGATTCCACGTAGAGCCGCCCTGTCTCTCAGCAAGCGAAGGACATGCTCCAACGCCAAAGTAGGGTCGACAACCCTAACGAAGCGACCTAGACAGCTTAAAAGCTCTTCACCTGCACCGCAACACGGGTGGATTGATGCAGCAGGCTGATCCATTTGCAGAGGTCGGGTTTGCATCAGGCGGCTTACAGGACAGCAGTCAGATACTGATGGTCGACCCAATTGAATGCCTTTGAAAGAACCAAATTGAGCGCGGCTTTACTGATGCCTTTTAAACCCTCTATGACTGTGCGGATCAGATGCAGGTTGGTTCGAGTAGGCCTGGGTACCCTACTTCTGTAATTTATCCCAAGAATCTTCTTCTCATAACAGGAAGAAGCCGGCTCAATCCGTCCAGGGTGAATGCCGCATCACATACACACAATCTAATTAAATGTTGTCAGAAGTCCCGCCTGTCCAGTAAAGACAGATTGAACTACGAGCGTCCAACCATTCTAGGCCATGCACCTAACACCATCCGAGAAATGACAAGTCTATGGCCCTATTAGCCTAACCAGTGAAACGTGGAACAATCAAGCAAATCTATATCGGCTCTTCTCGCTGACATTCTATCCGGGTAACTGTCTACCCGGGTAGGCGGCTACTTATGCGCCCACGTCCAGGTCTTCCGTCTAGGGTGATCGGCCCGGTATCTATCGACGCGACCAAAGTCGCCAATCAGATCAACCAGCCTACGCTCGACCGACCTCCCGTTAGATCCCCGCCCTTGGGGTTGGAATGCCATCCTGTGCCCGCCACTGACACCAAGCGTGACGAATCAACCAATCAATTTTCATGTACTTTTATAAATAAATGTACTTTTGTAAATGTAAATGTACTTTTTTATAAATGTTCAAAAAGCAATTAAAAAATAATACATATTGAGATATTTTTTTAATAAAAATGTGATTCGTTACATTTTCATATTTACTACAAGTAACACGTGGAACCGAATTACGAACAATGTTAACATGAAATTTAATTCATACGTAATGAGAATGTTTTTGAACATTCAACGAGAATAATGCTTTTGTTTTATATTGTCACAATTCTTTAATGTTGGGTTTTATACTTGAGCATTTGATTAAAGTCAACAGCAGGATTAAGTCGACTTTGTTATTTAAATTCTATGGCATTATATTAGGAAAATCCACTTTCATATAAGTAGGTTGGCGTTGTGTTTTTAACCGGAATGAAAACACACGAAAGTTACGCCAACGAGAGTCAATAAACAGCCAGAGCTTTTTCCAATATGGAGAGAAAATTAACTTTCAGATTTATGTGGCTTCGTAGTACACAGATGATATCACAATCAATAACTTCATTTCATTCACTGATATACGGTATAGAAAAGGCAACTAGTTTTTAGAAATTATTTACTAACTTGATAATGTGCTAAATATTTATTATTGCGAAATTTTGTCACGGAACCCCAGACTCTCGTTTGCGGAACACCTGGATTCCGAGGGACCCTCTTTGCGAACCTCTGGTCTAAGAGAAGAGTTGATCCAGTAAACTGACAGGGCAGATGTACCAAGGGTCATCATATTTAGCCTCACAGATCAGGCCAGCAAAGTCCTGAAGATCATATATATATATATATATATATATATATATATATATATATATATTTGCATATATCTATATATATATATATATATATATATATATATATATATATATATATATATGCACACACACACACACACACACATACATATATATATATATATATATATATATATATATACATGTGAATATATATTTTCATATTTCCCACAAGTTAACATGTGGAACAGAATTACGATTAACGTTGACATGAAATTATTTTCATGCATAATAATAATTTTTGGATCATTCAATGGGAACAATGCTTCTGTTTCATGTTGTCAGAAATATTATAGAAATATTATAGAAATATATTACAAGATACATAACAACATTATAGAAAAATCTAAATCTGTTGGCAAGTATTCTTTTTTTTATAGAAATCTTGATAATGTGTTATGCTAAACATTTATTGTTCTAAATTTTTCTCACAGAACCCCAGACTCTCCTTTGTAGATCTCCTTGGTTCTACGGAAACCTCTTTGGGAACCTCTGCTCTATTTGAAAAATCCAAAACGCTTGCAGAGTTTCTCGTGGACAGAACTCCACCCCCTGCCTATTTACGTCAACGAGAGTCAATAAACAGCCAGAGCTTTTTTTCCAATATGGCGAGAAAATTAACTTTCAGATTTATGTGCCTTCATAGTACACAAATGATTTCACAATCAATAACTACTTTTCATTCACTGATATACGGTATACAAAAGTATTACAAATACATCACAACATTATACAAATCTAAATCTGTTGGCAACTATTTTTTTTAGAAATTATTTGCCAACCCTGATAATGTGTTAAACATTTATTACTCTGGAATTTTGTCATAGAACCACAGACACTCCTTCTTGGAACCCATGGGTTCCTCGGAACCACTAGGTACCTCTGCATTATTGAAATGTCCATTTTGAAAATCTAAAACATAATATATTTATATAATAACTGGCCCTGTATAAATTAAACAATTAAACCGAACTGTTTTAATTTCAATTTCGTTAATACCATTATATGGCATTTGCAAATCTAAGAAAAAACAAATCGGAAAAGAATCTGTTGTGAGCAATTCCAGGTATGACTGCTAGTAATCCATACATTTTTCTGGTTTAATACTGACCTTCAGATATAACCAGCTTTAGACTTTTAATTTAACTTTATTCTCATCTAGATTAACTACATCAGTAATTTGGGAAAAAGTGTTTTCTACAAACCTCTAACTTTGGTGTTACGATTACATAGTGCTGGATTTAAGCAAAAGCTAAACAAAGTACAACTTCAGAATTGACAACCAGCTGAAGCCTTCAATGCAAGTCTCGCATCGAAACTTAAAGATCTGAGTTGCTTACTTTTAGCTGTAGAACGACAGTCTGAGTAATTACAAGTAAGAATAACTGAAATTAAGATAGAAAAGTACAAGACAAAACAATGGATGTTAATACTTCAGCAACACCACCACAACTTCTGCTACTACCACCAGTCAATAACATCACGACTACTACTACTACTACTACTACTACTACTACTACTAGATACCACAATCTCTCAATACAACAAATACTAAATCTGTTCGCAACTATTTTTGTGAAATTATTTACTAACTTGATAATGTGTTAAATATATATTATTCTGAAATTTTGTCACGGAACCCAAGACACTCGTTTGCGGGATGCCTGGATTCCGGGGGAGCCTCTTTGGGAACCTCTGGTCTAACAGAAGAGTTGATTCCGTAAACTGACAGTAAACTGAAAAGTGTCATCATATTTACCCACATAGCTCGAGCCAGCAAAGCCTTGAATAATATATATATATATATATATATATATATACTCGACTCCCGACGAATTCGACGTATGAGGGTTAAGCAGATCAGTTCCCAGGAAACCGACAGCCCGACAACAGCACATGAGATTTGATTATAGTGGTGAAGGTTTCGTGCAGGACCATCAACACATTTTTAGGGCCGAATAAAGAGACCTGGTGCACTACGTGCCACAAGGTCCCCAAAATTGAATTCAGAATTGTTCTTCATCTAGACCAGTTGCCATCCAAGGCTATAGAACCCAGTCTGTCCTGCTATTTACCCATAGCTGGAGGGAGAAGAAAGGATTACAACTTTCCCAAGGGTATTAGCACGACTCAATCCGACTCAATCCAAGCCGCTATCCATTACTCCACCGCGCCTCCTATATATATATATATATATATATATATATATATATATATATATATATATATATATATATATATATATATATATGCAATGTATAAATTTTCATATTTCCCACAAGTAATTACGATTAGCGTTAACATGAAAATTACATAATGTGTTTATATTTGAGAATTTGATTAAAAGTCAAAAGCAGGATTAAGTCGACTTTAGTATTTAGATTTTATGGCTGTGTAATAGGAAAATCCACTTTCATATAATAGGTTGGTGTTGTGTTTTTAACCGGAATGAAAACACACGAATGTTACGCCAACGAGAGTCAATAAACAGCCAGAGCTTTTTTCCAATATGGCGAGAAAATTAACTTTCAGATTTCTGT
>CAHIKZ030002655.1:340000-362500 GCA_903632075.3 Acanthosepion pharaonis
TGTGTATATATATATATATATATATATATATATATATATATATATATATATATATGTGTAATATACCTTGTTTCTGAAAAACCCTCGAATTTTTGATTTTGAACAATAATCAAATCAATTTTCGAGGGAAAAAAAAGGTTTAAAAAAAAAAAAGAGCTACAAACATGAAAATTCTGTCGAAAAATCGCACAGAATACAGGTCTGAAGCCCCTAAGAAAAAACCTGATACGAGTAAACAACTAACAAAGCGCTCAATACAACCGTAGAGCAGACCTAGATACATATTTAGTGAGCCAGACAAACCTACCTTAGGTTTCACCTAAACGGATCGTCTGGGTAGGTTTGTCTTGCTCACTATGTATTTTTCTCTATCTATCTCAGTCTGTTCATTATCTATCTATCTATCTATCTATCTATCTATCTATCTATCTATCTATCTATATATATATATATATATATATATATATATATATGTAACTAAGATAAATTCTAAACAGCCATGAAAACCTACCTAGATGTCACTTAAACAGATCTTCGCTTACCCAGAAGAAACGTTCAGGTGAAACCTAGGTAGGTTTTTCTGCCTCTTTAGAATTTATTTTAGTTATTACCGCTCTATTTAGCATATTGAGCATTTCACGTTTTAGTCTTATACACGCTTGTTTTTGTTTTTTTCTTTGGGTTAAAGACTCAATGCACTGGGCGATTTATTTCGTTCTGTTTGTATGTTTTTAGTTCTTTCTTTTTTATTTACAATTTTTTCTCGGGTACCGATTTATTTTGACATATCTACCAGTTGAGCTATCTGAGTTTTTTTTCCAAATATATATATATTCTAAAGGGTTCTTTTATGCGTGTGCGTGTTATTGAAGAGGTTATGAAAAACGCTTATATATATAATATTTGAAGGTACACTGTATTGATGTTAACTTTTTAATCATTATTTGCCACTGATATTTATTAAATTATATATATAGTACTTTTTGATAAAAGTGACTCAACTGATGATTTCACTTAAAAAATTTTTCGCTTATTGCTTTTGGGGATAAACTAATTTTTAATCTTACTAATATAAAGACCCCTTCCCGACCACCTAGTAAAAAAGTTTACTCACCCTAAGGTATTTTATTGATAATTATAATTTTGGATATAAATGAGATTTAGGGAAAAACTCTGTGCAAAAAAAGTGACTCACTTATTTCCTGCAACTAGTAATCAATAGAAACATAACCGAACAGCTTTAAATAATAGAGGTATAATTTATTTATAATAGGTAATATAGTTCGAAATATTTAATAATCTATGGATCCTCCTTTATTTTGAATAACCTTTTCAACCCTTTTTGGCATTGACTTGATTAGGTTCTGGCAAATCTCATCTCCAAGCATTGAATTCCATGAAATTCACAATCAAATCCTCTTTGTTCCTCAACTGCTTTCTCGACAACCTGCACCTTATAATGCTCCATAAGTTTTCTATGTGGTTGAGGTCAGGAGATTGGGGCGCCCATGTCATAACACTCACCTGCTTCTCATCAAAGTATTCCTTCATCAAATTTGATTTGTGACAGGGAGCATTATCCTGCATAAAAATGAGCTTGGTGGGGTCGATTTGCACCCTTTCAACAGAAGGGAGCAGACAAGACTTTAAAATTCTCTTGTACTGCTCGCTCCTGAGGGTCTTTTCAATAGGATTTAAGAAACCAGTTCCATGAAAAGAAAAGCATCCCCAGAACATTACACTGAACGGATGCTTGACAATACTTACTGCTAAATTCAAAGAGCTTTCAAAGCTTCTTCGGATTTTAGATCGTTTATCCTTTGAATTTAGCTCAACTTTCGTTTCATCGGTGACATTTTTGTAATAGTGAGCCCATTCAAGTCTCTTGGCTTTGTTGGCTTTGCTTATTAGCGGCTTAAACCTTCGTGTACAAGATTTGTAGCCTTGTTCTGACAGCCACCGAAGGATTGTCGAAGAGGCAAGACTAACAACTTGCTCTTCGCTTAGACTGGCTGCAATTTCTTGGCTAGTTATAGTCCTATTCTTCGAAACTTTTCTCTTGATTGCCCTGCCAGTTCTATCATCAATCTTTTTCTTTCATCCCCTTGTTTCCTTCCTTGGAGCAGGAGTGGCATCATTATGTGATCTAAGCACTCGAGAGACAGTTGATTGCGAGGCTATAACAATTTCTGCAATTTCTCTCGTAGAGAAGGGAATAATAGATGCCATAAGTAGTTTTGAGTGGCTATTTCAAGCTGTTTTTATACTGTATGAGGCTTTCTGGAATACTCTAGATTTAATTTAAGCTGTTCTAGATATTTCTAGAATATTGTTCTGAGTGTATTGTAAATATTGTATTATATCCCAATTTATAATTAGCAATAAAATACCTTAGGATGAATAAACTTTTTTCCTAGGTGGTCGGGAATGGGTCTTTATAGTAGTAAGATTAACAATTATTTTAACCCAAAACAATAGACAAAAAATATTTTTAGTAAAAAAAATCAGGTGTGATACCTTTATCGAACAGCACTGTATATATATATATATATATATATATATATATATATATATATATGTGTGTGTGTGTGTGTGTGTGTGTGTGTGTGTGTGTGTACCGGGTGTAATTACAAAATTGACAAAATCTTGTAACAACATAATTTTCGCTCCAACAAGATGTTTAATATATAAAAAAGCCACTAAACTAATTCAGTTATATTTTTCCGTGTTTTCATATAAGACGTTTAGCCATCTTGGCACCATTTGTCGTAAGAATCACTGAAAAACCCTTTGATTTATTCAGCTAGAAAGAAAACAGGTTAAAATCGTTTTCTGATGGAACTGTGTATATTTCTTCATTTTTTATGTTTTTGCTCGAAGAAAGTTGCTTTTCTGTGTCGCGCCAGACAATTTTACTCGCTAGAATTCACATTGTACATTTATAAATCTACCATTCGTCCCTACGCTGAATATTGCTACCATATCTGGTTTGGTGCTCCTGCTATATATATATATATATATATATATATATATATATATATATATATATATATATATCACTAGATTCTCGACAAAATACAAAAAGTGTATGCAATGATATCCGTCCTGATCTGGCATCTCGACCCCAGTCACTTCACTAGCGCCGTGACAGAGTTTCACTCTGTCTTTTCTGTAACTACTTTCATAGCAGTTGTTCTAAATAGCTCTAATCTCGGATGCCTTGGCCGCATGAATTTAAGCATAATATTAGATTGTCAACAAAATATCACAATTTTGCTGTTGAAATAGCTAGATGCAATTGTAACTTCTCTTTTAATTGGTTAATTTCTCGCACTTCTCAACTGTTGAACTCTCGTCGGATTTATAACTTCCTCGCCTCCTACAATATTCAATAATTAAATGCAACGTCAACGTCCATCTTGTGTCTTCCTGAAACCTGTTCTTTTATTGTCCTTACTTCTCATTAAAGTCTTCTTATTCTCTTTCACTGCCAGTAAACACTTGTGTCTCAGTGGCATTACCGTCATCTTATTTGTTCTTGAAATCTGTTCTTTTATTGTCCATTTTCCTCACTAAATCTTCTCATTTTGTTTCACTCCCAGTAACCCCTTGCGTCTTAGTGGCATTATCGCCGTCTTCTGTCTTCTTGAAACCTCTTTTTTTTATTGTCCTTTCTCCTCACTAAAGTCTTCTCATTCTGTTCCACTCGCAGTAACCCCTTGCATCTTAGTGGCATCATCGCCATCTTCTGTCTACCTGAAACCGGTTTTATTGTCCTTTCTCCTCACTAAAGTCTTCACATTCTCTTTCACACCCAATAACCTCTTGCGTCTTAGTGGCATTATCGCCATCTTCTGTCTACCTGAAACCTTTTTTATTATCCTTTCTTCTCACTAAAGTCTTCACATTCTCTTTCACACCCAATAACCCCTTGCGTCTTAGTGGCATTATCGCCATCTTCTGTCCTGAAATTTGTTCTTTTATTAACCTCTTTTTATTGTCCTTTCTCCTCATCGCTAAAGTCTTGAAACATTCATTATCTTTTTCTCACCCTTCACATTCTCTTTAACCCCTTGCGTCTTAGTGGCATTATCGCCATCTTCTGTCTGCCTGAAACTTGTTTTTTATTATCCTTTCTTCTCACTAAAGTTTTCACACCCAATAACCTCTTGCGTCTTAGTGGCATTATCGCCATCTTCTGTCTGCCTGAAATTTGTTCTTTTATTATCCTTTCTTCAGTCTTCACATTCTCTTTTCAACAATAACCCTTGCGTCTTAGTGGCATTATCGCCATCTTCTGTCTGCCTGAAACTTGTTTTTTATTATCCTTTCTTCTCACTAAAGTCTTCACATTCTCTTTCACACCCAATAACCTCTTGCGTCTTAGTGGCATTATCGCCATCTTTTGTCTACCTGAAACTTGTTTTTATTATCCTTTCTTCTCACTAAAGTCTTCACATTCTCTTTCACACCCAATAACCTCTTGCGTCTTAGTGGCATTATCGCCATCTTCTGTCTGCCTGAAACTTGTTCTTTTATTATCCTTTCTTCTCACTAAAGTCTTCACATTCTCTTTCACACTAACCTCTTGCGTCTTAGTGGCATTATCGCCATCTTCTGTCTGCCTGAAACTTGTTATTTTATTATCCTTTCTTCTCACTAAAGTCTTCACATTCTTTCTTTCAACCCAATAACCTCTTGCGTCTTAGTGGCATTATCGCCATCTTCTGTCTGCCTGAAACTTGTTGTTCTTTTTTATTTCCTTTCTTTCACTAAAGTGGCATTTCACCTTTGAAACCTTGCGTCTTAGTTTTCGCCATCTTTGTCTGCCTGAAATTTGTTCTTTTTATTTCCTTTCTTCTCACTAAAGTCTTCACATTCTCTTTCACACCTAATAACCCCTTGCGTCTTAGTGGCATTATCGCCATCTTCTGTCTGCCTGAAATTTGTTTTTATTATCCTTTCTTCTCACTAAAGTCTTCACATTCTCTTTCACACCCAATAACCCTTTGCGTCTTAGTGGCATTATCGCCATCTTCTGTCTGCCTGAAATTTGTTTTTTATTATCCTTTCTTCTCACTAAAGTCTTCATTCTTTCACACCCAATAACCTCTTGCGTCTTAGTGGCATTATCGCCATCTTCTGTCTGCCTGAAATTTGTTCTTTTATTATCCTTTCTTCTCACTAAAGTCTTCACATTCTCTTTCACACCCAATAACCTCTTGCGTCTTAGTGGCATTATCGCCATCTTCTGTCTTCCTGAAACTTGTTCTTTTATTATCCTTTCTTCTCACTAAAGTCTTCACATTCTCTTTCACACCCAATAACCTCTTGCGTCTTAGTGGCAGTATCGCCATCTTCTGTCTGCTTGAAACTTGTTATTTTATTATCCTTTCTTCTCACTAAAGTCTTCACATTCTCTTTCACACCCAATAACCTCTTGCGTCTTAGTGGCATTATCGCCATCTTCTGTCTGCCTGAAATTTGTTCTTTTATTATCCTTTCTTCTCACTAAAGTCTTCACATTCTCTTTCACACCCAATAACCTCTTGCGTCTTAGTGGCAGTATCGCCATCTTCTGTCTGCCTGAAACTTGTTCTTTTTATTATCCTTTCTTCTCACTAAAGTCTTCACATTCTCTTTCACACCCAATAACCTCTTGCGTCTTAGTGGCATTATCGCCATCTTCTGTCTGCCTGAAACCTGTTTTTTATTATCCTTTTCCTCACTAAAGTCTTCACATTCTCTTTCACACCCAATAACCTCTTGCGTCTTAGTGGCATTATCGCCATCTTCTGTCTGCCTGAAATTTGTTCTTTTATTATCCTTTCTTCTCACTAAAGTCTTCACATTCTTTCACCCAATAACCTCTTGCGTCTTAGTGGCATTATCGCCATCTTCTGTCTGCCTGAAACTTGTTCTTTTATTATCCTTTCTTCTCACTAAAGTCTTCACATTCTCTTTCACACCCAATAACCTCTTGCGTCTTAGTGGCATTATCGCCATCTTCTGTCTGCCTGAAACTTGTTCTTTTATTATCCTTTCTTCTCACTAAAGTCTTCACATTCTCTTTCACACCCAATAACCTCTTGCGTCTTAGTGGCATTATCGCCATCTTCTGTCTTCCTGAAACTTGTTCTTTTATTATCCTTTCTTTATAAAGTCCATTTCTTTCCTAACCTCTTGCGTCTTAGTGGCATTATCGCCATCTTCTGTCTGCTTGAAACTTGTTCTTTTTATTTCTTTCTTCTCACTAAAGTCTTCACATTTTTCACACCCAATAACCTCTTGCGTCTTAGTGGCATTATCGCCATCTTCTGTCTGCCTGTCTATCCCTGAAACCATTCTCTTTTATTGTCCTTTCTCTTCTGTCTCTGAAACTTTTAAAGTCTTAAAGTCTTCATTCTCTTTCACACCCAATAACCTCTTGCGTCTTAGTGGCATTATCGCCATCTTCTGTCTGCCTGAAATTTGTTCTTTTGCGCAAAGTCTGCCTGAAACTTGTTCTTTTTATTATCCTTTCTTTCACTAAAGTCTTCACATTCTCTTTCACACCCAATAACCTCTTGCGTCTTAGTGGCATTATCGCCATCTTCTGTCTGCCTGAAACCTGTTTTATTATCCTTTCTTCTCACTAAAGTCTTCACATTCTCTTTTAACCTCTTGCGTCTTAGTGGCATTATCGCCATCTTCTGTCTGCCTGAAACTTGTTGTTTTTATTATCCTTTCTTCTCACTAAAGTCTTCACATTCTCTTTCACACCCACCTTAGTCTTAGTAATCGCCATCTTCTGTCTTGCGTCTTAGTGGCATTCTCTTTATCGCCATCTCTTCTGTCTGCCTGAAACTTGTTCTTTTATTATCCTTTTTCTCCTCATTCTCTTTCACACCCAAAACCTCTTGCGTCTTTGGCATTATCGCCATCTTCTGTCTGCCTGAAATTTTCTTTTTTATTATCTTTCTTCTCACTAAAGTCTTCCCATTCTCTTTAACAATAACCTCTTGCGTCTTAGTGGCATTATCGCCATCTTCTGTCTGCCTGAAACTTGTTCTTTTTTATCCTTTCTTCTCACTAAAGTCTTCACATTCTCTTTCACACCCAATAACCTCTTGCGTCTTAGTGGCATTATCGCCATCTTCTGTCTGCCTGAAACTTGTTCTTTTATTATCCTTTCTTCTCACTAAAGTCTTCACATTCTCTTTCACACCCAATAACCTCTTGCGTCTTAGTGGCATTATCGCCATCTTCTGTCTGCCTGAAATTTGTTTTTATTATCCTTTCTTCTTCCCACATTCTCTTTTAACCTCTTGCGTCTTAGTGGTCTAAAGTCTTCACATTCTCTTTCACCCAATAACCTCTTGCGTCTTAGTGGCATTATCGCCATCTTCTGTTGCCTGAAACTTGTTCTTTTATTATCCTTTCTTCTCCTAAAGTCTTACATTCTCTTTCACACCCAATAACCTCTTGCGTCTTAGTGGCATTATCGCCATCTTCTGTCTCTGAAACTTGTTCTTTTATTATCCCTTCTGAAACCTTCATTTCTTTCACACCCAATTGTCCATTATCGCCATCTTCTGTCTCCTGAAATTTGTCTTTTTCACTAAAGTCTTCACATTCTCTTTCACACCCAATAACCTCTTGCGTCTTAGTGGCATTATCGCCATCTTCTGTCTGCCTGAAACTTGTTTTTTATTATCCTTTCTTCTTAAAGTCTTCACATTCTCTTTCACCCAATAACCTCTTCGTCTTAAAGCCATCTTCTTCTGAAATTTGTTCTTTTATTATCCTTTCTTCTCACTAAAGTCTTCACATTCTCTTTCACACCCAATAACCTCTTGCGTCTTAGTGGCATTATCGCCATCTTCTGTCTGCCTGAAATTTGTTTTATTATCCTTTTTCTTCTCACTAAAGTCTTCACATTCTCTTTCACACCCAATAACCTCTTGCGTCTTAGTGGCATTATCGCCATCTTCTGTCTGCCTGAAATTTGTTCTTTTATTATCCTTTCTTCTCACTAAAGTCTTCACATTCTCTTTCACACCCAATAACCTCTTGCGTCTTAGTGGCATTATCGCCATCTTCTGTCTGCCTGAAACTTGTTCTTTTATTATCCTTTCTTCTCACTAAAGTCTTCACATTCTCTTTCACACCCAATAACCTCTTGCGTGTATCGCCATCTTCTGTCTGCCTGAAACTTGTTCTTTTATTATCCTTTCTTCTCACTAAAAGTCTTCACATTTATAACCTCTTTCGTCTTAGTGGCATTATCGCCATCTTCTGTCTGCCTGAAATTTGTTCTTTTATTTTGTCTTACTTTCACACCCAATAACCTCTTGAATCGCCATCTTCTGTCTGCCTGAAATTTGTTCTTTTATTATCCTTTTCTTCTCACTAAAGTCTTCACATTCTCTTTCACACCCAATAACCTCTTGCGTCTTAGTGGCATTATCTGCCCTTTTATTATCCTTTCTTCTCTTCTTGTCTTTCACACCCAATAACCTCTTGAAATCTTCTGTCTGCCTGTTCTTTTATTATCCTTTCTTCTCACTAAAGTCTTCACATTCTCTTTCACCAATAACCTCTTGCGTCTTAGTGGCATTATCGCCATCTTCTGTCTGCCTGAAATTTGTTTTTTATTATCCTTTCTTCTCACTAAAGTCTTCACATTCTCTTTCACTCCCAATAACCTCTTGCGTCTTAGTGGCATTATCGCCATCTTCTGTCTACCTGAAATTTGTTCTTTTATTATCCTTTTTCCTCACTAAAGTCTTCACATTCTCTTTCACACCCAATAACCTCTTGCGTCTTAGTGGCATTATCGCCATCTTCTGTCTGCCTGAAACTTGTTTTTTTATTGTCTTTTCTTCTCACTGAAAAGTCTTTCACATTCTCTTTCACACCCAATAACCTCTTGCGTCTTAGTGGCATTATCGCCATCTTCTGTCTGCCTGAAACTTGTTCTTTTATTATCCTTTCTTCTCACTAAAGTCTTCACATTCTTTCACACCCAATAACCTCTTGCGTCTTAGTGGCAGTATCGCCATCTTCTGTCTGCCTGAAACTTGTTCTTTTATTATCCTTTCTTCTCACTAAAGTCTTCACATTCTCTTCACACCCAATAACCTCTTGCGTCTTTCATTATCGCCATCTTCTGTCCTGAAACTTGTTTTTTATTATCCTTTCTTCTCACTAAAGTCTTCACATTCTCCCCTTGCGTCTTGGCATTATCGCCATCTTCTGTCTGGCTTGTTCTTTTATTATCCTTTCTTCTCGCCTTGCGTCTTAGTGGCATTATCGCCATCTTCTGTCCTGAAACTTCACATTTCTTTTATTGTCCTTTCTCCTGAAATTTGTTCTTTTATTATCCTTTCACTAAAGTCTTCACATTCTCTTTCACACCCAATAACCTCTTGCGTCTTAGTGGCATTATCGCCATCTTCTGTCTGCCTGAAACTTGTTCTTTTATTATCCTTTCTTCTCACTAAAGTCTTCACATTCTCTTTCACCCAATAACCTCTTGCGTCTTAGTGGCATTATCGCCATATTCTGTCTGCCTGAAATTTGTTCTTTTATTATCCTTTCTTCTCACTAAAGTCTTCACATTTCTCTTTCACACCCAATAACCTCTTGCGTCTTAGTATTATCGCCATTCTTTGCTGAAACTTGTCTTTTATTATCCTTTCTTTGCGTCTTAGTGGCATTATCGCCATCTTCTGTCTGCCTGAAATTTGTTCTTTTATTATCCTTTCTTCTCACTAAAGTCTTCACATTCTCTTTCCCACCCAATAACCTCTTGCGTCTTAGTGGCATTATCGCCATCTTCTGTCTGCCTGAAACTTGTTCTTTTATTATCCTTTCTTCTCACTAAAGTCTTCACATTCTCTTTCACACCCAATAACCTCTTGCGTCTTAGTGGCATTATCGCCATCTTCTGTCTGCCTGAAACTTGTTCTTTTATTATCCTTTCTTTCTCTAAAGTCTTCATTCTCTTTCACACCCAAAACCTCTTGCGTCTTAGTGGCATTATCGCCATCTTCTGTCTGCCTGAAATTTGTTCTTTTATTATCCTTTCTTCTCACTAAAGTCTTCACATTCTCTTTCACACCCAATAACCTCTTGCGTCTTAGTGGCATTATCGCCATCTTCTGTCTGCCTGAAATTTGTTCTTTTATTATCCTTTCTTCTCACTAAAGTCTTCACATTCTCTTTTCTCTTCACCATTCTTGCGTCTTACACCTGAAATTTGTTCTTTTATTATCCCTTCTTAAAGTCTTCACATTCTTTTAACCTCTTGCGTCTTAGTGGCATTATCGCCATCTTCTGTCTACCTGAAACTTGTTCTTTTATTATCCTTTCTTCTCACTAAAGTCTTCACATTCTCTTTCACACCCAATAACCTCTTGCGTCTTAGTGGCATTATCGCCATCTTTGTCTGCCTGAAACTTGTTCTTTTATTATCCTTTCTTCTCACTAAAGTCTTCACATTCTCTTTAATAACCTCTTGCGTCTTAGTTATTATCGCCATCTTCTGTCTACCTGAAACTTGTTTTATTATCCTTTCTTCTCACTAAAGTCTTCACATTTCTTTCCTCCCAATAACCTCTTGCGTCTTAGTGGCATTATCGCCATCTTCTGTCTACCTGAAACCTGTTTTTATTGTCCTTTCTCCTCACTAAAGTCTTCACATTCTCTTTCACTCCCAGTAACCCCTTGCGTCTTAGTGGCATTATCGCCATCTTCTGTCTACCTGAAACCTGTTTTTATTGTCCTTTCTCCTCACTAAAGTCTTCACATTCTCTTTCACTCCTAGTAACCCCTTGCGTCTTAGTGGCATTATCGCCATCTTTTGTATTCTTGAATCCTGTTCTTTTATTGTCCTTATTCCTCACTAAAGTTTTCTCAATCTCTTTCACTCCCAGTGTAGCCCTTGAGTCTTAAACCCGAATATTTAGCTTATGACATTAATTTTGATATAATCTGTAGAATGAAATATTAATTTCAAATTAAAAGAAGAATAAAAAGAGGTTCAAAATAGATTTAAAATATATAGATATGACGATGTAAGGGATTAATCGAAAGAGAGTTGAGGGGAAGATATTAAAGTAGGGGGAAGTTTATAAATTATAATTAATATAGTATAGTGTAAAGATGTTATAGAGTTGGGGGCGAAATGTAAAAATATAGAAATTAGAATTAGTTATACTTTCGACATTTGAAGAGATAGAGGGCGGGGTGAATATTATGAAAATATAATAGCGAATTAAGTTAAGCCTATATTATGGAAATTTGAATTTGTTTTTATGTCGCCATTTTAACACTAAGTAATTAATCTTGTCCAATTTTAAAATTTATAATACTAAAATCCACCTTTACTATCTCTCTCTCTCTTCTCTTTTCTCTTTCCATATATATATATATATATATATATATAACCTTCGTTTTATATATATATATATATATATATATATATATATATATATATATATATATATACATATATATAAAACGAATAGGTTATAGTAATTTCAACGAGAGAAAGGTCTGTATATTAAAAAGAAAAGAGAAACCGCAAAATGTTTTAGTTCTAATGTGGATTTAAAAAAATATTATGCTTTATCTGACATAAATTTGCTACACGCGTTTCATGTCTCGCCACCATCATCAGGCAAAGGGTGGAAATTTTCACATATTATCAAAAATAATAATTTTTTTCCTTGATGTTTTTCGATGTTAAATATTCTCTATATGAGACATTTTCTTATTTTGTGTTAGTGACCCAAATGTCTTTCTTGAACTGGCAGTGAAAAGTTCTGCGTGAAGGGTTATAAAACAATTAAGATTGGTCCGAGAAATGATGGAGTAGTTTTCGGCATTCTTATCTTTTAATGACTCCTGTGTGTTCTTCGATCTATTTCCATTTTCGTGTGTTTTTGTCAGCATGCGTGTATATAGATGTTTATCACCTCTCCATACATACGCACTGTTTCACAATTGAGGAAGAGAAAGAGAGACAGACGGCGATATATATATATATATATATATATATATATATATATATATATATATATATATATAAAAAAACGTTCTTAAACGATATATTCGATTATAAATTGGCGGTATTTGGTGGAACATTCGATTCAAATCCAATTTACGCAAATATAAATAACGCTGAAAAATTGGACGATTTCGGAAGATTTTTCAATAAAGTTCTGTTACATTCCTAACAAAAAATGCCCAACAATGTGGAATAAATTTTAAAAAATAAGGTGACAAGAACCCCCCAAAAAAACAAAAACCAAAAAAAAAACAGCGCAAAATATTTTCTTTGTTTTTTTACGGTTCAAATGTATTCAGCCTTTAATTACAACAGCAGCATGTAACGTCTTCAGCTTTTAATAGAAATGCTGCCATCTGCCGGTGCTAGGTTAGACTTTCTTGACTCTTTAGCTGAAAGGAATTTGTTACTCTTTCTCTGAAGGATTTATATATCTCTCTATCGCTTACTCTCACTCTTACAATTAGTACTCAGTATTTATATCTATCTTATTCTATAAATCCTTCAGAGAAATGAGCAAAAGATTCCTTTATTTATTTTCTTCATATTTATTTAAAGTTCAAACATACTCTCCTTTATATCATTCAATTAAACTTCTCACCGTTTGGATCTATTTTTTTTCTTTTTCTTTTTTTTTTGGGGGGGATTTTAATAAAATGCATTTGTTTAATATTCAGGCGCCTTTTATTTTTTTTATTTTTTTTCATTTATTCGTTTATTTCTTTTTTGATTTTTTTCCTTCAATTTTTGGTTTATTAATTCCTTTATTTTCTTTTTTACTTCGACATCTTTTTCCTTCTTTTTCTTTTCTCTTCTTTTATTTCTTTCTTTAATTCTCTTTGTTCGTTTTTATTCCGAAACCTCTTCCTTCCTTAATGTATTTATTTCAATATTTTTCATTCATTCTTCTTTCTGTAAATTACACACACACACACACACACACACATATATATACACACACACACACACACACACATATATATATATATATATATATATATATATATATATATATATATTAGGTTGGTGCAAAAATAATGACGTAATAATGTCGGTTTTGACGTATTTTTTAACGTCAAAAACGACATTATTGCGATAAATTATTTTTGCACCAACCTAATATATATATATATATATATATATATATATATATATCAAATATATGGTGCAGTTCAGTTTATACTACAATGAATCATTCATACAATAATAGATTAGTAAAGTTAATGATATAAAATGGCGAAATCCCTTCGCAAACAAAATTTTAAAGGTGCATTAATCTACAAATTACTCGATGAATGTTATGATCCTTATTTTGAAAAATTATAGGCTGTATAAGGTCTTTCTTTAATACGCAAATACTTTCAACTCTACGTTCAGTCATCTTCAGGTATGGAAATTATTTTGTTTTTGGTAAAATTCAGGTAGCATCCGAGATGAAAAATTAAATGTGAATCGAAATACGTTTTTTTTTTGTTTTTTTTTTAAATGTGTTATTGTTAACGGATACAGACTTTGGAGCTTGCATGTTTCGATTTTTCATTGTAGTATATATATATATATATATATATATATATATATATATATATATATATATATATATATATATATAGGAGGATTAGGAGATTTAAATAATCACAATTAATTCATCGAGTCGAGAAGAATACTCAACAGAATGCAGAAAGCACTTGACGGATGTTTTTCTCCTATTTTGGGGTCCCATCACCGAGAATCGAACCTGGACCGTTCCGTAAGCTTCATGCCCACTAGACTAACGGGTTTCGATGACGAAGAGGTAACATACTAGATTCGATATAGCGCCAGCTTTTCAAAAATTCCGTCGTGTGACTCATCCAAGTCTACTTAGTCGAACGGACTATGCCCCGTGAGTGACGTCTTCTATCCTAAAGCCGCTCAAAGATTTCAAGCATTGCTTTATATATATATATATATATATATATATATATATATATATATATATATATATAGTTTTTAACGTGTGCTATATTTAGGGATAAAGTGCTCAATATCAGTGATAGAGCGTATGTAAATATAAATATAAAAGTGAACATTGAAGTCAACACTCAGAGGCGACAGGCTGTTCCGATTGCATCCAGCATGAAACAACCTTTCGCCTTTGAGTGTTGACTTCAATGTTCACTTTTCAATCATTGCTATAATTTGTGGAGAAAAATGATGCATTTCAATATTACTCAATATTCTTGCTGATGTGACCTCCATCTTCTGGCTTTCTCCTACTATATTTTGGATAATAGTCATTCCCTTGTTCAAATTTAAATTTAATTTAAATCAAAGGAAAAAAAAATCAGCCGGGTGTCTGTGCAAAAAAAAGCTTCATTTGACATGCATTTGTTGCAATACTTCATTGAATGAATTGATGATCAGATTTTAACCTTGATATAATAGTTGAATTGTCACAACAAATATGCATTGTAAAGCACTACCCACTGATTGGTGATTTCTTGTTCAACTTGACATCCATATTGTCTCATTTTGATGTTGCTGATGTGAAATTTCATTTTAATCAAATAGAAAAAAAAATTAATCGGCGGTTTGTGCCCGTCCGGGGATCCCTTTTAGTCAAAATTAAATAAATTTATCCAAGTACCCTGGGTAATTTAGTTTCAGAATATATTTGGTTATGGGGATCTACCTCCAAAACCCTAGGAGAACTTCGATAACAAAGAGACAGAGACTAGAACTATATATATATATATATATTTTAATTCATCGAGTCTGATAGAAATCTCCACAGAATGCAGAAAGCACTGGACGGCCGTTTCGTCCTATATTTGGGACTCCTCAGCAGTGCGCATCCACTACCGAGAATTGAAACCCTGACAGTTAGGTTGTCATGCAAACACCATACCAACTGTTCCAAGTGGGCCTCGGTGACGAAGAAATTCCAAATCAGACTCAACAAAGCGCCGCTCGCTCACATATTCCGTGGCGGAACTCGACTGAGATTCTCTGTAACCATAGGACTGTGCCCCATATATATATATATGTTATGATCCGGTTCCTTGTACCACGGTAGTCCAAGGTAGAACCAATAAAGAAGAACGCGAACACAGGTATGGAATAACACAGATATATTACAAACAGGAATATATACAGAGAAGTAGAAGTGTTAGTATGAACAATCAGGTTTAGTAGAGAGAACAATGTAGTCTCGACCAGTATCACTATTCCAGTGTCTTGCAGTAATTGTCTGAACGCGACTCTGTTTCGGACTGCCTCTGACTCGACTCTTGACTCGACTTGAACTACTGACGATATTCAGTCATCCCCCCCCATCAACGAGGGCGTCATGTGGCGCAAGGCCTTTTTAACGTGGGCTCTCCGAGCCCGTGGGGTCGGCCAAACATATACCCATTGAACCCGTATAAAAGGGTTCAGGGTCGGTTTACCTCCCCGAATTAGAATCCGCCCTTCGGCGTAGCTTCCTTCGGCTTCCTCCCTGCCCGAAGGCAGAGAGTTCAACCGATCTGTCGTTCAAGAGTTGAGCGACTGACGATATTCAGTCACCCCACCACGAGGGCGTCATGTGGCACAAGGCCTTTTTAACGTGGACGCCTGAGGCGCAGTATTTATTAAGTATGGAATAGTCCATTATTATTATTATGGGTAAGATCCCGCAACAATATATATATATATATATATATATATATATATATATATATATATATTAAGAAAGCTCTAAATCAAATAAGAAAACGAAATTAGAGCCAAGTGAAGACATATCGAAATATTCACTTTATCATTTAGTGATTAATATCAATTATTTATGTAAAAAACGAGATACGTTTTCCCTAACTCCAGAAAGATTACAATACTCAAAATTTAAAAACAATAACACGTCTATTGAGAAAAAAAAAACGGAATCTGAATAGCAACAAATTGCTACAGGTGAAAGAAAAGAAACAAAAAAAAAGGAAAAATAAAAAAGAGAAATAACTAAGGAGTGAGAGTAAAGTGGAGGAAAAAGAACGAAGAAAAGGACAAAAAATCAAGCTACACGTACACACATCTGTAGAGACGGGCGCATGTCTGCACGCGTGCGCGCGCGCACACACACACACACGCACATACGATACGTGGAAAAATATTTGCATCAATAAGTGCATAAAAACAAATCGAGAAATATAAACAGTCAGTTGCTGATGCAACCGCAACTTCTACTCCAACAACTTTATTTCTAGCACTTCCCGCCCGTGGAACTCCCTTCCGCTTACTTGCTTCCCTGATGATTACAATCTTCAATAACTTAAATGCAATATCAATTGCCATCATCTATCTTCTTGAATCCTGTTCATCTTTTATTCTTTCCTCAATCCTCCCACCCTATATTAAGTCTTTTCTCTCACTTTCACCCTCTGTAACCCCCTGCTTACTAGTGGCATTCCCGCCTTGCATGATTGATTTTCTGAGAATACTACAGGCCATCTAAGATTTTGACATTTAAAATAACGTTAATTCTTGCGCTAGTGATATTCTTCCCATTGTCTGCCTTCTGTGACCAAGGTAGCTGAGACATTGGCAGTAAACTCCTAGAATTTTGCTCTATAGGGCAGCTAGCCAGGACACTTTGAAATGCTAAACTTGTTGCGCTTTTAATATATGGCTTTTGTAAGACATTCTGGTTGGGGAATAACTCATTGGTTGTTATGACCATATTTTAGTCGTTTGCACAGTTCCCGGTATGTCATAGTTCCCACCCTGTCATGTATATTTTGATACACATTCTTGAATGAACCGTGTGGTGTCATTTATTACTGGAATGTGCTTCATATTCCCACATAAGTTTTAAATTCCTTTTATTAATCTCTCTGTATTTGTTGGTTTTATTTCAATAAAAACACTAATTTTTGGCTGATTGTAAAGATTCCGTCTAGCTGTGCCGCGTTTTGTTTAGAAAATGCGAAGTGAACGTTTGAATTTCAGTCGACATGGAGATGGGAAAACTCTCCTTTGAATACTGAAAGCGAATAAATGAAGGATTCGTTGTAACAGAGAAGAAGATAATAAGGGATGGAGTTGTGGTTGTTTAAAAACAAAGAAGATTCTAAATGGACTATGGAAAAAGCGGGTGGAGGGAGAAAGAAAGAAAGTAGAAAACATAGAAAAGGCGAAAAAAACGAGAAAGAAAGAAAGAAAGAAAGAAAGAAAGAAAGAAAGAAAGAAAGAAAGACAGATAATTAACGAGGGGGCAAGGAAAAGAAAACATAGATAAGATGAAACAAACGAGCTAAAGAAAGAATGAAAGAAGGAAAGAATGAAAAATAAAAGAAAGAAAAATGAATGAATGAATTAAAGAATGAAAGAAAGAATTAAAAAAGAAAAAATAATGAATGAAAGAAGGAAAGACTGAAAGAATAAATAAATAAAATAAAGAATGAAAGAAGGAAAGAAACAAAGAATGAATGAAACAAAAAATGAAATAATGAATAAAGGAAAGAAAGAATGACATTACGAAAGAAAGAATGAATGAAAAAAATGAAAGAATTAATCAAAGAAAGAAACAATGAATGAATGAAAGAAAGAAAGAAAGAAAGAAAGAAAGAAAAATTGAAAAATGAAAGAATGAAATAAAGAAAGAAAGGGTGAATGAATGATGAAAGAATGAATGAATGAAAGAAAGAAAGAAAACAATAATAAATAATAACTCGCTGGCAAAGAAAACAGACATCAGTGAAGCGAACAAAATGAAAAATAAATAAACAAAGAAACATAACGAGGCAGACAAAAACATTAAGGAAGATAGAAAGAAAGAACAAAAGAAAGAGAGAGAGGGGGGAAGTAAACAAAAAAAAAGAAGACGACGACGAAGAAGAATAAGCAGCAGAAGAAGAAATAATTGATGGGTTGAAGAATGAATAATACTGTCTGGTTAAGATATTCTTTTCCCTTTTTTCCCTGTTAATTGATTGAATATTGATTCGTCTGTGAACTTGGACGAGATGGTCGGAGAAAAGTCCGGGTGAATAAAAGAACTTGACAGGAGACTCAAAATGACATTTCATGAATGCCTCAAAAATTGATTAATAATTTTGAACAATTTTCTTTACTCAGTCCCATACGGTATGACACACACGTTCTATGTATTGAATTCTCCGTCACTCTCTCTCTCTCTCTCTCTCTCTCTCTCTCTCTCTCTCACTCTCCCACCCACAACGGGGAACATGACAGACTAACTGAAAATAATTAAACGCAGTCGCAAAATAAAGCACACACACACACACACACATATATATATATATATATATATATATATATATATATATATATATATATATATATATATATATAGTTAAGTTACGAAGAACTTGGTAAACCGAATGGGTAATTCCAAGGAGGATGAAATCCTGAGAGCTCAATGTGAATCCAGAGCTAATATTTAATGAAAAAAACAGACCACTTTTAAGGTACCATTACAATAATTTATTTCACCAAAATCCTTTTGAAGGACTCCGGGTCATCAGGTAACACTTCCAACAACGAAATGAAAGGAAAAATGCCCATTTTTCCTTTCATTTCGTTGTTGGAATATATATATATTTATATAGCATAATGAGAAGCCACGTATACTTTCTTAATATGTATATATAGAAAAAGTTGCAAATTAAAAAAATAATGTTTTATTTTATGAAAGTATTTATTTATTTATATATTTGATATTTCAAATTGTCCTCAATAGTGGATATATTGGTGAGTCTGGAAATAATTTTAGATTTCGTTTCAATAACCATAAACAAACCATACGTCAAAACAACCCTTATTCCCCCATAGCTAAACACTTTAATCAATCAAGACACACATTAGAAAACTGCAAATGTTTATTGATAGATTCCGATTTTAGTGCCACATACACACACAGAAAAAAAGAAACATATTGGATTGTAAAATTAAATACACATAAACTAAGGTTGAATAGGAACTTGGGTGTTTTAAATCTTTATAAATATTTCAATTGCTAAGCAATTTTTTTTTAGATATAGTTAAAAAAAAATTTTTAAACAACATTTAAAATATTTATGACAGTTAGATTTAAGTTAGGAATATCCGAACAGTGACGTTCCATATCACGTGACGTCCGCGTCTCGCGAAGGACGCTACTTGCTAACAAACAGTAATTTTAATTTATTTGAGCTGAATAATATCAACTACGAAAACGGCCACAATGTGCTGACTGTGTTCGGAAAATAAAATATCCCTATAGCTCTAGAACCATACCCACAGCTCGTAGATATAGTTAATAAAAAAAAAATCATCCTTGATAATGGCTAAAATTATAGCCGATAGCGCTCGGGATTACATAACATTAGACTGTTTTTAAATATAGCGTTTCCAGAAAAGAAAACACTTGTTCAAATACAAGAAAAATTAAATAAAAAGCTTAATCGTATTACTTTGTCTGTTGTTTTTAATGAAACATGTATAAATCATCTTGCGTCCTCAGCCGAGACTGAACTCACTACACCTTTCCAGTATTCCTTATCTGTCATAGCTAATACTTTGATTGGTGTAGTTTCTTGATGCTTCGCTAGGGCTATCAAGGGTGTTTTTATCGTGACACCAACACTAAATGGATTGCCAACCAAGGCTCAGTGAGACTCCATTCACCCTCCGCAGGTTTTGAATTCAGAGTTTTCCTTCCCCTAGACCAGTTTCCATCCAAGGCTATAGAACCCAGTCTGTCCTGCTATTTACCCATAGCTGGAGGGAGAAGAAAGAGGATTCACACCTTTCCCAAGGGTATTAGCACGTAAGTGAATGTAATGGATTCGACTGGAATTCGAACTCGGCTCTCCGATTCCTCAATCCAAGCAGCTATCCATTACTCCATCGTGCCTCCTCTAAATGTATAAAAGAGGGATTGCTGCCTACGTATACGTAGGCTTCTGTCGGTCAGGGTTGACAATGTTAGCATCCTAGTTGTCTGCTTGGCTGGAGCATCTACGTCTGTGTGACAATCTCAGTTGCAGAGGTCGCATGTGTGTTCTGTCTCTGGCCTGTTGGAGCTGTCACTTTGCTTTGTGTGGGCCCGCCTTTCCGTGGCGACTTGAGTCAGCTTCTACTCCCCTGACTTGAGGTGTTTGGTCAGGGTTCCTCTCCATTTGGATCGTATTATTGCAAGGCTCTCCCAAGACTCTGTGTTGATGTCCACAACTTACATGTCGCGCCTCACGACATCGCGGTACCGCAGCTGTGGCCGCTCAGCTTGTCTACTTCCAGAGGCCAGATCTCCATACAGTAAATCTTTGGGTATGCGGTCGTCTGGCATGCGGTCGTCTGGGATGCGGTGGACGTGACCCAACCAACGGGAGTCTGCGCTGTCTGATCGGTGTGAACATGCTGAGCAGACCTTCTCGAGACAGGAACTCAGTGTTGGGAACGTTTTCTTGCAACGCTGTTACCAGGATACTGCGAATGATTCACATGTGAAAGGTGTTCAGATGCCTTTCTTGCCTGACATACGTGGTCTAAGCCTTGCTGCCATATAGTAATATGGTGATAACGTAGGCGTTGTACACTGCCATATTGGTCTTCACCGTTAGCTTGGGATTGGTCCACACACGTGTTGTGAGGAGCGCAAGGGCTGTGGTTGCCTTCCTAATTCTCTTGTCAATCTTTGCGTCTAAGGAGAGATGGTGGTGACACGGTACGTGAATTGATGAACCTTATTGATTGCTGCCTAAATACACAATATGCATTGTGATTGGTCCTGATCTGGCATCTCGTATACAGTCACGCCCTCACAGACATGGCGTCGCCTAACACTGTCTTTTCTACAAATACTTTTAGGGTAACTACTCCGACGAGCTACTTTCGCGAGTTCACAGACTGCATGAATTTAAACGTGCTACTAGGTTGGCGTCTCGGTCCCACCCTTTCATTGTCGAAACGGTTCAATGTAACCGTCTCTTCTACTCCAATAGCTTCATGTCTCGCACTTCCCGTCTGTGGAGTTCCCTTCCTCTTTCTTTGTTTCCTTGATAGCTATAATTTTCCAACAAATGTCAATCGACATTTTCAGATGCCCTTCTGTCCTTTTCTTCATTCTTTCCTCCATTACGCCTGTTTGCACTCGCTCTCACTCTCTGTAACCCGTTGCGTGCTAGTGGCGTCCCGCCTTGCTTAGGGTCAGAAGCTTAAAATAAATATATATATATATATATATATATATATATGTGTGTGTGTGTGTGTGTGTGTGTGTGTGTGTGTGTGTGTGTCTGTGTGTTTATATATATATTTAGAAATACACACACACACACACACACACACACACACACACACACACACACATATTATATATATATATATATATATATACGGATAAAACACACGCATATATATATGTATTCAACATCATCACTTGATAAGACACCGGAGGTGTTGAAACAAAATGGCTATTTTGTAGTGATTTTATAATATATTTATGTTATAATTTTTAAATAAATAATTATATCTGCTCTAATCTGTTTTGAGCACACTTTTAAGAATAGTAATTTTGGTTATTGGAATTTATTCCGTATACACCAATCCTATACTTGGGTATATATACATATATATATATATATATATATATATATATATATATATATATATATATATATATATTAGAGTGAATTTTTATTAATCCGACACATTTTATCACTTTAAACGTAGAATTAGTGGACGCAGGTGCACGTATTTGAGTAGGCGTTCCGTTTACATGTTAAATCTAAGTCAGTGGGAATTTCGTTTTCGTGGCCAAACGGTAAGGCGCACCGGGCTAAACGCTGGCTCACTCTCTCCCCAGAATGCCATAAATACAATTTATTTCCTGTAGCTGAAAATAAATAAATTAGTGCACTATTTAATATATAAACGGGGCGCCTACTCAAATACTAGTATGCACTAATAATCGGTTTAATACTAAAAATTAATTAATTACTATTAATTTTAATTAGTTACTATTATTAAATAATATTAATACTAGCATGCACTAATAATAGGTTTAAAGTGTTAATATATGCGTATTTGTATTCCTTGAAAATATATTTTTATATAGATTAATGAATCTATTTTTAATCGGATATCTTTATTACTTTAAATGTTATTTTTAGTTCATATATTCTTCATCAATGTGCCGTGTACTTTCAGGGCAGGTTATGGCTATTGACAGTTTGTCTCCGATTGCTAAAGACCCCTCAACCCGTCCTGCCATCCATTCATACAAGCCTGTCAGGTAAGGCTCTCACTGCCTTCCCCTATTTCTCAACATATATATATATATATATATACACAGTGTAACCCGGATATAAGAAAGTTGTCGGGACCGGAGAAGAAGTCTCTTATATCCAGGTTTGGTCTATTTTGTTTAGGTAAGTATGGGCTCTAATTTGGGACCAGAGAAAATCTCTCTTATATCCGGGTTTCTCTTA
>CAHIKZ030002655.1:365000-427500 GCA_903632075.3 Acanthosepion pharaonis
CGGATTTTTCTGTGATTGTATGTATGTGCTCTTATTTGTGTGCGGTTGTTTGTGTTTCTCTTCGTGTGCGCGTGCCCCTATGCGTGTGTGCGCATGCATGTGTGTGTCTGTGTGTGTGTGCTCCTCTGCGTGTGTGAGTGTATGTGAGATTGCGTGTATGTAAATTGGCAGATCCCTGAATAAATTTAGGACAGTTCATCTCGATACAAGGAGATCAGTTTTTTTTTTATTTGAAGAAAGAAAGAAAACAAGAAAGAAAAAAAGAAAAAAAATGTGAGATATAAGGAAGTGAGCAAGAAGAAGAAAGAAAGCAGTAGAATTGTGAGAAGACAAAGAAGAAGAACAAAACAGAGAAGTGAGAAGAAGCGTGAGACGGCAGTCATAGAAGAAGAAGAAGAAAAAGAAGAAGAAGTGAGAAGAAGGGTGTGAAGACAGTCATAAAGAAGAAGAAGAAGAAGAAGAAGAAGAAGAAGAAGAAAAATTAGATGTGAGTAGAAGCATGAGAAGACAGTCATAGGAGAAGAGGAAGAAGAAGAAGAAGTGAGTAGAAGCGTGAGAAGACAGTCATAGAAGAAGAAGAAGAAGAAAAAGAAATGAGAAGAAGGGTGAGAAGACAGTCGTAGAAGAAGAAGAAGAAGAAGAAGAAGAAGCAAAAGAAGAAGAAAAAGAAGTGAATAGAAGCGTGAGAAGACAGACATAGAAGAAAAAAGAAGAAGAAGAAGAAGAAGAAGAAGAAGAAGAAAAGAAATGAGAAGAAGAGTGAGAAGACAGTCGTATAAGCAGAAGAAGAAGAAGAAGAAAAAGAAGAAAAAGAAGTGAGTAGAAGCGTGAGAAGACAGTCATAGAAGAAAAAAGAAGAAGAAGAAGAAGAAGAAAAAGAAGAAGAAAAAGAAGTGAGTAGAAGCGTGAGAAGAGAGTCATAGAAGAAAAAAGAAGAAAAAAGAAGATAGGATAAATGGAAAGTAGGAAAAAGTATAAGAAAAGAGAAGTAAAAGAAAAGAAAATATTAGTATTAATAGTAGTATTAGTAGAAAGACAAGAAGACGAATATAACAAATAGATTAAAGGAAGAAGAAAATAGAATAAAATAAGCTAAAAAGTGATGAAAAAGAGAAAAGAAAATATACTAGAAAAAGAATGAGAAAAAAGAAAGAAAGAAAAGAATGAGTGGAAGATTATAAAGTAATAAAAGGCATCCATACGAAAAAAAAAATCGAAAAAAGAAAATGAAGCTGAAAAGATGTAGAAAAAAGAAAAGAAGTATTGTAGTAGTAGTAGCAGTAGTAGTAGTAATAATAGTAGTAGTAGTAGTAGCAGCAGCAGCAGTAGTAGTAGTAGTAGTAGTGGAAAATGAAGAAAGGTATGATGATAAAGAAGTAAAAGAAGAAAAAGAAGAAAGACTAGGAGGAGAGGATAGTTTTGACAAAAACAGCGAATTGAAATTAAACGAGCAAGAGTTGTACGCTCCGGCCTTCTTCAGGGTCAGTCTATATTCCTGAAATGTGGCATTGGAACTATTTACATTACTTACATTGATCGAACTGCTGATCCCGTATTTATTACCATATTCACGATATTTCAGTCGTTGCACGCTCCGGCCTTCTTCAGGATCAGTCTATATTCCTGAAATGTGGCATTGGAACTATTTACATTACTTACATTGATCGGACTGTTGATCCCGTCTTTATTACCATATTCACGATGTTTCAGTCGTTGCACGCTCCGGCCTTCGGCCTTCAGGATCAGTCTAGTCTATTGGAACTATTTACATTACTTACATTGATCGGACTGTTGATCCCGTCTTTATTACCATATTCACGATGTTTCAGTCGTTGCACGCTCCGGCCTTCTTCAGGATCAGTCTATATTCCTGAAATGTGGCATTGGAACTATTTACATTACTTACATTGATCGGACTGTTGATCCGTCGTTATTACCATATTCACGATGTTTCAGTCGTTGCACGCCCGGCCTTCTTCAGGATCAGTCTATATTCCTGAAAATGGCATTGGAACTATTTACATTACTTTACATTGATCGGACTGTTGATCCCGTCTTTATTACCATATTCACGATGTTTCAGTCGTTGCACGCTCCGGCCTTCTTCAGGATCAGTCTATATTCCTGAAATGTGGCATTGGAACTATTTACATTACTTACATTGATCGGACTGTTGATCCGTCTTTATTACCATATTCACGATGTTTCAGTCGTTGCACGCTCCGGCCTTCTTCAGGATCAGTCTATATTCCTGAAATGTGGCATTGGAACTATTTACATTACTTACATTGATCGGACTGTTGATCCGTCTTTATTACCATATTCACGATGTTTCAGTCGTTGCACGCTCCGGCCTTCTTCAGGATCAGTCTATATTCCTGAAAATGGCATTGGAACTATTTACATTTACATTGATCGGACTGTTGATCCCGTCTTTATTACCATATTCACGATGTTTCAGTCGTTGCACGCTCCGGCCTTCTTCAGGATCAGTCTATATTCCTGAAATGTGGCATTGGAACTATTTACATTACTTACATTGATCGGACTGTTGATCCCGTCTTTATTACCATATTCACGATGTTTCAGTCGTTGCACGCTCCGGCCTTCTTCAGGATCAGTCTATATTCCTGAAATGTGGCATTGGAACTATTTACATTACTTACATTGATCGGACTGTTGATCCCGTCTTTATTACCATATTCACGATGTTTCAGTCGTTGCACGCTCCGGCCTTCTTCAGGATCAGTCTATATTCCTGAAATGTGGCATTGGAACTATTTACATTACTTACATTGATCGGACTGTTGATCCCGTCTTTATTACCATATTCACGATGTTTCAGTCGTTGCACGCTCCGGCCTTCTTCAGGATCAGTCTATATTCCTGAAATGTGGCATTGGAACTATTTACATTACTTTACATTGATCGGACTGTTGATCCCGTCTTTATTACCATATTCACGATGTTTCAGTCGTTGCACGCTCCGGCCTTCTTCAGGATCAGTCTATATTCCTGAAATGTGGCATTGGAACTATTTACATTACTTACATTGATCGGACTGTTGATCCCGTCTTTATTACCATATTCACGATGTTTCAGTCGTTGCACGCTCCGGCCTTCTTCAGGATCAGTCTATATTCCTGAAATGTGGCATTGGAACTATTTACATTACTTACATTGATCGGACTGTTGATCCTGTCTTTATTACCATATTCACGATGTTTCAGTCGTTGCACGCCCGGCCTTCTTCAGGATCAGTCTATATTCCTGAAATGTGGCATTGGAACTATTTACATTACTTACATTGATCGGACTGTTGATCCCGTCTTTATTACCATATTCACGATGTTTCAGTCGTCGCAAGCCCCGGCCTTCTTCAGGATCAGTCTATATTCCTGAAATGTGGCATTGGAACTATTTACATTACTTACATTGATCGGACTGTTGATCCCGTCTTTATTACCATATTCACGATGTTTCAGTCGTTGCACGCTCCGGCCTTCTTCAGGATCAGTCTATATTCCTGAAATGTGGCATTGAACTATTTACATTACCCATTGATCGGACTGTTGATCCCGTCTTTATTACCATATTCACGATGTTTCAGTCGTTGCAAACCCCGGCCTTCTTCAGGGTCAGTCTATATTCCTGAAATGTGGCATTGGAACTATTTACATTACTTACATTGATCGAACTGCTGATCCCGTATTTATTACCATATTCACGATATTTCAGTCGTTGCACGCTCCGGCCTTCTTCAGGATCAGTCTATATTCCTGAAATGTGGCATTGGAACTATTTATCCGTCATTACCTTACATTGATCGGACTGTTGATCCCGTCTTTATCCGTCTTTTACCATATTCACGATGTTTCAGTCGTTGCAAACCCCGGCCTTCTTCAGGATCAGTCTATATTCCTGAAATGTGGCATTGGAACTATTTACATTACTTACATTGATCGGACTGTTGATCCCGTCTTTATTACCATATTCACGATGTTTCAGTCGTTGCACGCCCGGCCTTCTTCAGGATCAGTCTATATTCCTGAAATGTGGCATTGAACTATTTACATTACTTACATTGATCGGACTGTTGATCCCGTCTTTATTACCATATTCACGATGTTTCAGTCGTTGCAACGCCCGGCCTTCTTCAGGATCAGTCTATATTCCTGAAATGTGGCATTGGAACTATTTATTATTACTTACATTGATCGGACTGTTGATCCCGTCTTTATTACCATATTCACGATGTTTCAGTCGTTGCACGTCCCGGCCTTCTTCAGGATCAGTCTATATTCCTGAAATGTGGCATTGGAACTATTTACATTACTTACATTGATCGGACTGTTGATCCCGTCTTTATTACCATATTCACGATGTACCAGTCGTTGCACGCCCCGGCCTTCTTCAGGATCAGTCTATATTCCTGAAATGTGGCATTGGAACTATTTACATTACTTACATTGATCGGACTGTTGATCCCGTCTTTATTACCATATTCACGATGTTTCAGTCGTTGCAAACCCCGGCCTTCTTCAGGGTCAGTCTATATTCCTGAAATGTGGCATTGGAACTATTTACATTATTTTACATTGATCGGACTGCCTTCTTTGATCCTGTCTTTATTACCATATTCACGGATGTTTCAGTCTTTTTACCATATTCCCGGCCGTTCTTCAGGGATCAGTCTATATTCCTGAAATGTGGCATTGGAACTATTTACATTACTTACATTGATCGGACTGTTGATCCGTCTTTATTACCATATTCACGATGTTTCAGTCGTTGCAAACCCGGCCTTCTTCAGGATCAGTCTATATTCCTGAAATGTGGCATTTGAACCATTTGACATTACTTACGATGTTTGATCGTTGACTGGCCTTCTTCAGGATCCCGTCTTTATTACCATATTCACGATGTTTCAGTCGTTGCACGCTCCGGCCGTTTCCGGCCTTCTTCAGGATCAGTCTATATTCCTGAAATGTGGCATTGGAACTATTTACATTACTTACATTGATCGGACTGTTGATCCCGTCTTTATTACCATATTCACGATGTTTGGTCGTTGCACGCTCCGGCCTTCTTCAGGATCAGTCTATATTCCTGAAATGGCATTGGAACTATTTACATTGATCGGACTGTTGATCCCGTCTTTATTACCATATTCACGATGTTTCAGTCGTTGCACGCTCCGGCCTTCTTCAGGATCAGTCTATATTCCTGAAATGTGGCATTGGAACTATTTACATTACTTACATTGATCGGACTGTTGATCCCGTCTTTATTACCATATTCACGATGTTTCAGTCGTTGCACGCTCCGGCCTTCTTCAGGATCAGTCTATATTCCTGAAATGTGGCATTGGAACTATTTACATTACTTACATTGATCGGACTGTTGATCCCGTCTTTATTACCATATTCACGATGTTTCAGTCGTTGCTCGGCCTTCTTCAGGATCGGTCTATATTCCTGAAATGTGGCATTGGAACTATTTACATTACTTACATTGATCGGAGTCCGTCTTTATTACCATATTCACGATGTTTCAAATGTCGGCTTCTTCAGGAAGTCTATATTTGAAATGTACATTACATTGATCGGACTGCCTTCTGATCCCGTCTTTATTACCATATTCACGATGTTTCAGTCGTTGCATCGCTCCGGCCTTCTTCAGGATCAGTCTATATTCTGAAATGTGGCATTGGAACTATTTACATTACTTACATTGATCGGACTGTTGATCCCGTCTTTATTACCATATTCACGATGTTTCAGTCGTTTGCGCTCCGGCCTTCTTCAGGATCAGTCTATATTCCTGAAATGTGGCATTGGAACTATTTACATTACTTACATTGATCGGACTGTTGATCCCGTCTTTATTACCATATTCACGATGTTTCAGTCGTTGCAAATTCAGGATCAGTCTATATTCCTGAAATGTGGCATTGGAACTATTTACATTACTACATTGATCGGACTGCTGATCCCGTCTTTATTACCATATTCATATTCACGGTCGTTGCACGCTCGGCCTTCTTCAGGATCAGTCTATATTCCTGAAATGTGGCATTGGAACCTTACTTACATTGATCGGACTGTTGATCCCGTCTACCATATTCACGATGAGTCGTTGCACGCTCCGGCCTTCTTCAGGAATCTATATTCCCTGAAATGTGGCATTGGAACTATTTACATTATCACATTGATCGGACTGTTGATCCCGTCTTTATTACCATATTCACGATGTTTCAGTCGTTGCAAGCCCGGCCTTCTTCAGGATCAGTCTATATTCCTGAAATGTGGCATTGGAACTATTTACGTACCCCCGTTGATCGGACTGTTGATCCCGTCTTTATTACCATATTCACGAAATGCCTTCTTCAGGATGGGCTGAAATTGGCATTGGAAACATTGATCCGGATACCATATTTCCGATGGCATTGGCCTTCTTACATTGATCGGACTCCGGCCTTTTGATGTCTATATTCTGATCCCGTCCATTGTATTTATTACCATATTCACGATGTTTCAGTCGTTGCATCGCCCGGCCTATATTCTTCAGGATCAGTCTATCGGATTCCGTCTTTACCATAAATTTGGTACGCTCCGGCCTTCTTGGAACTATATTTACATTACTTACATTGATCGGACTGTTGATCCCGTCTTTATTACCATATTCACGATGTTTCAGTCGTTAACTCCGCCTTCTTCAGGATCAGTCTATATTCCTGAAATGTGGCATTGGAACTATTTACATTACTTACATTGATCGAACTGCTGATCCCGTCTTTTTATTACCATATTCACGATGTTTCAGTCGTTGCACGCTCCGGCCTTCTTCAGGATCACTATATTCCTGAAATGTGGCATTGGAACTATTTACATTACTTACATTGATCGGACTGTTGATCCCGTCTTTATTACCATATTCACGATGTTTTCAGTCGTTGCACGCCCGCCTTCTTCAGGATCAGTCTATATTCCTGAAATGTGGCATTGGAACTATTTACATTACTTACATTGATCGGACTGTTGATCCCGTCTTTATTACCATATTCACGATGTTTCAGTCGTTGCAAACCCCGGCCTTCTTCAGGATCAGTCTATATTCCTGAAATGTGGCATTGGAACTATTTACATTACTTACATTGATCGGACTGTTGATCCCGTCTTTATTACCATATTCACGATGTTTCAGTCGTTGCACGCTCCGGCCTTCTTCAGGATCAGTCTATATTCCTGAAATGTGGCATTGGAACTATTTACATTACTTACATTGATCGGACTGTTGATCCCGTCTTTATTACCATATTCACGATGTTTCAGTCGTTGCACGCTCCGGCCTTCTTCAGGGATCTAGTCTATTTATTCCATTGATCGGACTGTTGATCCCGTCTTTATTACCATATTCACGATGTTTCGGTCGTTAAACTCGGCCTTCTTCAGGATCAGTCTATATTCCTGAAATGTGGCATTGGAACTATTTACATTACTTACATTGATCGAACTGCTGATCCGTCTTTTATTACCATATTCACGATATTTCAGTCGTTGCGCTCCGGCCTTCTTCAGGATCAGTCTATATTCCTGAAATGTGGCATTGGAACTATTTACATTACTTACATTGATCGGACTGTTGATCCCGTCTTTATTACCATATTCACGATGTTTCAGTCGTTGCACGCCCGGCCTTCTTCAGGATCAGTCTATATTCCTGAAATGGCATTGGAACTATTTACATTACTTACATTGATCGGACTGTTGATCCCGTATTTATTACCATATTCACGATGTTTCAGTCGTTGCACGCCCCGGCCTTCTTCAGGATCAGTCTATATTCCTGAAATGTGGCATTGGAACTATTTATTACTTACATTGATCGGACTGTTGATCCGTCTTTATTACCATATTCACGATGTTTCAGTCGTTGCACGCTCCGGCCTTCTTCAGGATCAGTCTATATTCCTGAAATGTGGCATTGATCGAACTATTTACCATATTCACGATATTTAGTCATTGATCGGACTTCTTGATCCAGTCGTCTGAAATGTTTATTACCATATTCACTGCTGATCGTCTTTATTACCGATGTTTCAGTCGTTGCACGTCCGGCCTTCTTCAGGATCAGTCTATATTCCTGAAATGGCATTGGAACTATTTTCAGTCATTACTTACATTGATCGGACTGTTGATCCCGTCTTTTATTACCATATTCACGATGTTTCAGTCGTTGCACGCTCCGGCCTTCTTCAGGATCAGTCTATATTCCTGAAATGTGGCATTGGAACTATTTACATTACTTACATTGATCGGACTGTTGATCCCGTCTTTATTACCATATTCACGATGTTTCAGTCGTTGCACGCTCCGGCCTTCTTCAGGATCAGTCTATATTCCTGAAATGTGGCATTGGAACTATTTACATTACTTACATTGATCGGACTGTTGATCCCGTCTTTATTACCATATTCACGATGTTTCAGTCGTTGCAAACCCCGGCCTTCTTCAGGATCAGTCTATATTCCTGAAATGTGGCATTGGAACTATTTACATTACTTACATTGATCGAACTGTTGATCCGTCTTTATTACCATATTCGATGTTTCAGTCGTTGCACGCTCCGGCCTTCTTCAGGATCAGTCTGATTCCTGAAATGTGGCATTGGAACTATTACATTACACATGATCGGACTGTTGATCCGATTACCATATTCACGATATTTCAGTCGTTGCACGCTCCGGCCTTCTTCAGGATCAGTCTATATTCCTGAAATGTGGCATTGGAACTATTTACGTACCCCATTGATCGGACTGTTGATCCCGTCTTTATTACCATATTCACGATGTTTCAGTCGTTGCACGCTCGGCCTTCTTCGGGATCAGTCTATATTCCTGAAATGTGGCATTGGAACTATTTACATTACTTACCATTGATCGGACTGCCTTCTTGATCCCGTCTTTATTACCATATTCACGATGTTTCAGTCGTTGCAAACTCCGGCCTTCTTCAGGATCTGATCCGTCTTTATTCCATATTCCTGAAATGTTGGCATTGGAACTATTTGAAATGTGGCATTACTTACATTGATCGGACTGTTGATCCCGTCTTTATTACCATATTCACGATGTTTCAGTCGTTGCACGCTCCGGCCTTCTTCAGGATCAGTCTATCCCTGAAATGTGGCATTGGAACTATTTACATTACCCATTGATCGGACTGTTGATCCGTCTTTATTACCATATTCACGAGTCGTTACGCTCCGGCCTTCTTCAGGATCAGTCTATATTCCTGAAATGTGGCATTGGAACTATTTACATTATTTCGGTCGTTGCGCTCCGGCCTTCCATTGATCGGACTGTTGATCCCGTCTTTATTACCATATTCACGATATTTCAGTCGTTGCACGCTCCGGCCTTCTTCAGGATCAGTCTATATTCCTGAAATGTGGCATTGGAACTGCTGATCTATTTTTACCATATTCGATATTTACTTTCTTCAGGATCGGACTGTGGCATTGGAACTGTTCCATTGATCGAACTGCTGATCCGTCTTTATTACCATATTCACGATGTTTCAGTCGTTGCACTCCGGCCTTCTTCAGGATCAGTCTATATTCCTGAAATGTGGCATTGGAACTATTTACATTACTTACATTGATCGGACTGTTGATCCGTCTTATTACCATATTCACGATATTTCAGTCGTTGCACGCTCCGGCCTTCTTCAGGATCAGTCTATATTCCTGAAATGTGGCATTGGAACTATTTACATTACTTACATTGATCGAACTGCTGATCCCGTCTTTATTACCATATTCACGATGTTTCAGTCGTTGCACGCCCGGCCTTCTTCAGGATCAGTCTATATTCCTGAAATGTGGCATTGGAACTATTTACATGCCCCTTCGGACTGTTTGATCGAAGCCTTCTAGGATTCTATATTCTGAAATATTCACGATCGGACTGTTGATCAGTCTTTTACCATATTCACGATGTTTCAGTCGTTGCGCTCGGCCTTCTTCAGGATCAGTCTATATTCCTGAAATGTGGCATTGGACATTTTGATCGAACTGTTGATCCCGTCTTTATTACCATATTCACGATGTTTCAGTCGTTGCACGCTCGGCCTTCTTCAGGATCAGTCTATATTCCTGAAATGTGGCATTGGAACTATTTACATTGCCTTACATTGATCGGACTGTTGATCCCGTCTTTATTACCATATTCACGATGTTTCAGTCGTTTGCCTTCTTCGGGATCACTATATTCGAAATGTGGCATTGGAACTATTTCTTTACATTCAGGATCAGCCTTCTCAGATGTTCATATTCCTGAAATGTGGCATTGGATTGAATCCATTACTTACATTGATCGGACTGTTGATCCGTCTTTTATTACCATATTCACGATATTTAGTCGTTGCACGCTCGGCCCTTCTTCAGGATCAGTCTATATTTGAAATGTCGGAACTATTTACGTTGATCGGACTGTTGATCCCGTCTTTATTACCATATTCACGATGTTTCAGTCGTTGCACGCTCCGGCCTTCTTCAGGATCAGTCTATATTCTGAAATATGGCATTGGAACTATTTACATTACTTACACATTGATCGAACTGTTGATCCCGTCTTTATTACCATATTCACGATCAGTCGTTTTCATATTCTGTTTGCAATTGATCGGACTTGATCCGTCTTTATTACCATATTCACGATGTTTCAGTCGTTGCACGCTCCGGCCTTCTTCAGGATCAGTCTATATTCCTGAAATGTGGCATTGGAACTACCATATTACATTACTTTCACATTTGATCGGACATTACCCATTGATCCCGTCTTTATTACCATATTCACGATGTTTCAGTCGTTGCATCGCTCCGGCCTTCTTCAGGGATTCTGAAATATGTCATTGGAACTATTTACATTACTTACATTGATCGGACTGATCCCGTCTTTTATTACCATTCCAGTCGTTGCAAATTCTGAAATGTGGCATTGGAACTATTTACATTACTTTATTGATCGGACTGCTGATCCGTCTTTTATTACCATATTCACGATGTTTCAGTCGTCGTTAACGCCCGGCCTTCTTCAGGATCCCCATATTCCTGAAATGTGGCATTGAACTGCATTACCATTGATCGGACTGCTGATCCTGCCTTTATTACCATATTCACGAAACCACGCTCCGGCCTTCTTCAGGATCAGTCTATATTCCTGAAATGGCATTGGAACTGCTGATTTACCATATTCACGATATTTCAGTCGTTGCATCTTCAGGATCAGTCTATACTGTTGATCCCGTCTTTATTACCATATTCACGATATTTTTCTGTTGATCCCGTCGTCGTTGCACGCTCCGGCCTTCTTCAGGATCAGTCTATATTCCTGAAAATGTGGCATTGGAATTATTTACATTACTACATTGATCGAACTGTTGATCCCGTATTTATTACCATATTCACGATATTTCAGTCGTTGCACGCCCGGCCTTCTTCAGGATCAGTCTATATTCCTGAAATGTGGCATTGGGAACTATTTACATTACTTACATTGATCGGACTGTTGATCCTGTCTTTATTACCATATTCACGATGTTTCATGTTGCACGCTCCGGCCTTCTTCAGGATCAGTCTATATTCCTGAAATGTGGCATTGGAACTATTTACATTACTTACATTGATCGGACTGTTGATCCCGTCTTTATTACCATATTCACGATGTTTCAGTCGTTGTACGCTCCGGCCTTCTTCAGGATCAGTCTATATTCCTGAAATGTGGCATTGAACTATTTACATTATTTACATTGATCGGACTGTTGATCCTGTCTTTATTACCATATTCACGATGTTTCAGTCGTTGCACGCTCCGGCCTTCTTCAGGATCAGTCTATATTCCTGAAATGTGGCATTGGAACTATTTACATTACTTACATTGATCGGACTGTTGATCCTGTCTTTATTACCATATTCACGATGTTTCAGTCGTTGCACGCTTCCGGCCTTCTTCAGGATCAGTCTATATTCCTGAAATGTGGCATTGAACTATTTACATTACTTACATTGATCGGACTGTTGATCCCGTCTTTATTACCATATTCACGATGTTTTCAGTCGTTGCACGCCCCGGCCTTCTTCAGGATCAGTCTATATTCCTGAAAATTGGTACATTTGCGGACTGTTGGAACAGTCAAATGCAAATTTTCAGGATCAGTTATTACATGGAACTATTTACATTACTTCATTGATCGGACTGTTGATCCCGTCTTTATTACCATATTCACGATGTTTCCAGTCGCCGCACGCTCCGGCCTTCTTCAGGATCACCATTCCTGAAATGGGCATTGGAACTATTTACATTACTTCTGATCGGACTGTTGATCCCGGGTTTATTACCATATTCACGATGTTTCAGTCGTTGCACGCTCCGCCTTCTTCAGGATTCTCATTTGGCAGGACTGGCCTATATCTGGAAATTTCAGTCGTTGCACGCCCGGCCTTCTTCAGGATCAGTTATTCCTGAAATTGGCATTGATCGGACTGTTGATCCCGTCTTTATTACCATATTCACGATATTTCAGTCGTTGCACGCTCCGGCCTTCTTCAGGATCAGTCTATATTCCTGAAATGTGGCATTGGAACTATTTACATTACTTACATTGATCGAACTGCTGATCCCGTCTTTATTACCATATTCACGATGTTTCAGTCGTTGCACGCCCGGCCTTCTTTCAGGATCATCCATATTCTTGAAATGGATTGAACTATTTACATTCTTACATTGATCGGACTGTTGATCCTGTCTTTATTACCATATTCACGATGTTTCAGTCGTTGCACGCTCCGGCCTTCTTCAGGATCAGTCTATATTCCTGAAATGTGGCATTGAACTATTTACATTACTTACATTGATCGGACTGGTTGATCCCGTCTTTATTACCATATTCACGATGTTTCAGTCGTTGCATCGCTCCGGCCTTTCTTCAGGATCAGTCTATATTCCTGAAATGTGGCATTGGAACTATTTACATTACTTACATTGATCGGACTGTTGATCCCGTCTTTATTACCATATTCACGATGTTTCAGTCGTTGCACGCCCGGCCTTCTTCAGATCAGTCTATATTCTGAAATGTGGCATTGAATTATTTACATTACTTATATTGATCGGACTGTTGATCCTGTCTTTATTACCATATTCACGATGTTTCAGTCGTTGCACGCCCGGTTCAGGATCAGTCTATATTCCGCATTGAACTATTTACATTACTTACATTGATCGGACTGTTGATCCCGTCTTTTATTACCATATTCACGATATTTCAGTCGTTGCACGCCCGGCCTTCTTCAGGATCAGTCTATATTCCTGAAATGCGGCACGGAACTACATTCATTGATCGGACTGTTGATGTACTATATTCACGATGGAATCTTTCTCATTGAAACTGGGCATTGAACATTTTACTTACACTGATCGGACTGTTGATCCCGTCTTTATTACCATATTCACGATGTTTCAGTCGTTGCACGCCCGGCCTTCTTTTCAGGATCAGTCTATATTCCTGAAATGTGCATTGGGAACTATTTACATTACTTACATTGATCGGACTGTTGATCCCGTCTTTTATTACCATATTCACGATATTTCAGTCGTTGCACGCTCCGGCCTTTTCAGGATCAGTCTATATTCTTGAAAATGTGGCATTGAACTATTTACATTACTTTACATTGATCGACTGTTGATCCCGTCTTTATTACCATATTCACGATGTTTCACGTTGCACGCCCGGCCTTTCTTCAGGACGTCAGTCTATATTCGAAATGGCATTGAAACATTACATTACTTACATTGATCGGACTGTTGATCCCGTCTTTATTACCATATTCACGATGTTTCAGTCGTTGCACGCTCCGGCCTTCTTCTTCAGGATCAGTCTATATTCCTGAAATGTGGCATTGGAACTATTTACATTACTTATATTGATCGGACTGTTGATCCTGTCCTTATTACCATATTCACGATGTTTCAGTCGTTGCACGCCCGGCCTTCTTCAGGATCAGTCCATATCTTGAAATGTGGCATTGAAACTATTTACATTACTTACATTGATCGGACGTTGTTGATCCCGTCATTTTATTACCATATTCACGATGTTTCAGTCGTTGCACGCTCCGGCCTTCTTCAGGATCAGTCTATATTCCTGAAATGTGGCATTGGAACTATTTACATTACTTACATTGATCGGACTGTTGATCCCGTCTTTATTACCATATTCACGATGTTTCAGTCGTTGCATATTGGCCCTTCTTCAGGATCAGTCTATATTCTGAAATGTGGCATTGGCCATTACTTTTACATTGATCGGACTGTTGATCCTGTCTTTATTCATATTCACGATGTTTCAGTCGTTGCAAACCCGGCCTCTTCAGGATCAGTCTATATTCCTGAAATGTGGCATTGGAACTATTTACATTACTTACATTGATCGGACTGTTGATCCTGCCCTTTATTACCATATTCACGATATTTCAGTCGTTGCATCGCCCGGCTTTCTTTTCAGGATCAGCTATATTCCTGAAATGTGGCATTTATTTACATTACTTACATTGATCGGACTGTTGATCCCGTCTTTATTACCATATTCACGATGTTTCAGTCGTTGCACGCTCCGGCCTTCTTCAGGATCAGTCTATATTCCTGAAATGTGGCATTGGAACTATTTACATTACTTACATTGATCGGACTGTTGATCCCGTCTTTATTACCATATTCACGATTATCAGTCGTTGCACGCCCGGCCTTCAGGATCAGCTCTATATTCCAGAAATGGCATTTTGAACCATTTACATTACAGGATCGGAGTTGATCCCTATATTACCTATTCACGATGTTTTCAGTCGGTATCAGGAACTATTTACATTACATTACTTACATTGATCGGACTGTTGATCCCGTCTTTTATTACCATATTCACGATGTTTCAGTCGTTGCACGCCCGGCCTTCTTCAGGATCAGTCTATTTCCTGAAATGTGGCATTGGTATTTACATTACTTACATTGATCGGACTGTTGATCCCGTCTTTTATTACCATATTCACGATGTTTCAGTCGTTGCACGCCCCGGCCTTCTTCAGGATCAGTCCATATTCCTGAAATGGCATTGAACTATTTACATTACTTACATTGATCGGACTGTTGATCCCGTCTTTATTACATATTCACGATGTTTCAGTCGTTGCACGCCCGGCCTTCTTTCAGGATCAGTCTATATTCCTGAAATGTGGCATTGAACCATTTACATTACTTACATTGATCGGACTGTTGATCCCGTCTTTATTACCATATTCACGATGTTTCAGTCGTTGCACGCCCGGCCTCTTCAGGATCAGTCTATATTCCTGAAATGTGGCATTGGAACTATTTACATTACTTACATTGATCGGACTGTTGATCCCGTCTTTATTACCATATTCACGATGTTTCAGTCGTTGCACGCCCGGCCTTGGAACTTCAGGATCAGTCATATCACGATTCCTGAAATGTGGCATTCCGAAATGTGGCATTAAACCATTTACATTACTTACATTGATCGGACTGTTGATCCTGTCTTTATTACCATATTCACGATGTTTCAGTCGTTGCACGCTCCGGCCTTCTTTCAGGATCAGTCTATATTCCTGAAATGTGGCATTGAACTATTTACATTACTTTTACATTGATCGGACTGTTGATCCCGTCTTTATTACCATATTCACGATGTTTCAGTCGTTGCAAACCCCGGCCTTCTTCAGGATCAGCCCATATTCCTGAAATGTGGCATTGAACTATTTACATTACTTTACATTGATCGGACTGTTGATCCCGTCTTTATTACCATATTCACGATGTTTCAGGACGCCTGGCCTTCTTCAGGATCAGTCTATATTCCTGAAATGTGGCATTGAACTATTTACATTACTTACATTGATCGGACTGTTGATCCCGTATTTATTACCATATTCACGATGTTTCAGTCGTTGCACGCCCGGCCTTCTTCAGGATCAGTCTATATTCCTGAAATGTGGCATTGAACTATTTACATTACTTACATTGATCGGACTGTTGATCCCGTCTTTATTACCATATTCACGATGTTTCAGTCGTTGCACGCTCCGGCCTTCTTCAGGATCAGTCTATATTCCTGAAATGTGGCATTGGAACTATTTACATTACTTTTAGCATTGATCGGACTGTTGATCCTGTCTTTATTACCATATTCACGATGTTTCAGTCGTTGCAAAACCCCGGCCTTCTTCAGATCAGTCTATATTCCTGAAATGTGGCATTCAGGAATATGAAACCATTTACATTACTTACATTGATCGGACTGTTGATCCCGTCTTTATTACCATATTCACGATGTTTCAGTTTGCACGCTCCGGCCTGGTTGATCCCGTTCTTCAGGGATCAGTTATATTCCTGAAATGTGGCATTGAACTATTTACATTACTTACATTGATCGGACTGTTGATCCCGTCTTTATTACCATATTCACGATGTTTCAGTCGTTGCAAACCCCGGCCTTCTTTTCAGGATCATATATTCCTGAAATGTGGCATTGGAACTATTTACATTACTTTACATTGATCGGACTGTTGATCCTGTCTTTATTATCATATTCACGATGTTTCAGTCGTTGCAACCCCTCCGGCCTTCTTCAGGATCAGTTCATATTCCCCTGAAATGTGGCATTGGAACTATTTACATTACTTACATTGATCGGACTGTTGATCCTGTCTTTATTACCATATTCACGATGTTTCAGTCGCTGCACGCCCCGGCCTTCTTCAGGATCAGTCTATATTCCTGAAATGTGGCATTGAACTATTTACATTACTTACATTTCGGACTGTTGATCCTGTCTTTTTATTACCATATTCACGACTCGTTGATCCTGTCTTTCAGGATACCATATTCGAAACGAATGTTTCATTGATCGGACTGTTGATTGTCTTTATTACCAAACGATGTTTCAGTCGGTCTTCTTCAGGATCAGATTCTGAAATGTGGCATTGGAACTATTTACATTACTTACATTGATCGGACTGTTGGCATTACCATATTCACGACTTTCATTTACATTACTTACCGTCTTTTATATATTCGGACTGTTGATCAGTCTATCTGAAATGTGGCTTTATTACCGGACTGTTGATATTACCATATTCACGATGTTTCAGTCGTTGCATCGCTCCGGCCTTCTTCAGGATCAGTCTATATTCCTGAAATGTGGCATTGGAACTATTTACATTACTTACATTGATCGGACTGTTGATCCCGTCTTTTTATTACCATATTCACGATGTTTCAGTCGTTGCACGCCCGGCCTTCTTCAGGATCGCCCGGCCATTGATTCCTGTCTTTGTTACCATATTCACGATGTTTCAGATCAGATCTCCATATTCCTGAAATGTGGGCATTGGAATATTTATTTCGGACTGTTGATTTTACATTTGATCGGACTGTTCAGGACCAGTCTATATTCCTGAATGTGGCGAACTATTTACATTTTTATTGACGACATACCCGTCTTTATTACCATATTCACGATATTTCAGTCGTTGCACGCCCGACCTTCTTCAGGATCAGTCTATATTCCTGAAAAATGTGGCATTGGAATTATTTACATTACTTTACATTGATCGAACTGTTGACCCTGTCTTTATTACCATATTCACGATGTTTCAGTCGTTGCATCGCCCGGCCTTCTTCAGGATTGCCTATATTCCTGAAAAAATGATCGGTATTGACCGAACGATGTTTCAACATCGAAATCGGATTGTTTACATTACTTACATCGATTTATTATCATCTTTTATTCACGGCGTTTCAGCCTTTGTACACTCTGGCCATCGTCAAGATCAGTCTGTATTTCTGAGATGTGGTATTTAACTATTTACATTATTTACATTGTTCGGATTGTTGTCCACATCTTTATTGTCATATTCACAACGTTTCGGTTGTTGTACGCTATGGCCTTCTTCAGGATCTGTCGATGTTTCCGAGATGAGGTATTATAATTATTTACTCTATTTACGTTGTTCGGACTGTTGTCCACATCTTTATTGTCATATTCACAACGTTTCGGCGGTTGTACGCTGCGGCCTTCTTCAGGATCTGTCTATGTCTCCGAGATGGGGTATTATAATTTTTTACACTATTTACATTGTTCGGACTGTTGTCCACATCTTTATTGTCATATTCACAACATTTCGGCTGTTGTACGCTCCAGCCTTCTTCAAGATCAGTCTATATTTTTAAGATGTCGTATTGATGCTATTTACATTATTTACATTCTTTGGACTGTTGTCCTCACCTTTATTATCACATTCACGACGTTTCCGGCCTTCTTCAGGATCTGACTATATTTCTGAGATATGATATTAGAACTATTTACACTATTTACATTGTTCGCACAGTTTTCGTCATTTTGTTTGGCATATTCTGTTTGGTTCAAAATTAATCAAACATCACTTTAAGAAGGCCGGTACGTACAACGTTTCGAATATAACAATAAAGATGAAGACAAAAGTTCGGACAATATAAGTACGGTAAATAAGCTGTATTCTTTGTTTAAAATATCCTAATGGTACATGGAAATGATGAAATTCTGGTAATTTTGAGGCATTATTTAAAACCAGAGTTCAAAGCCACAAATAGAAATGCCTTCAGGTTGTGTTACCCAGTCTGGTCGGACAACGAACTGGGTTACTCAACTTGAAGCATCTGACTGCGCGTATCTAGATGTGACTCCTAAGTCACCTTGGTTGCCTAAATTTTTAAAAGAATTGAAAACCGCTCATGATAGTCTAACACTTATGAACAGAGATGCAATGTGAGTCACCCTCTAGACGACATGCCCAACTGGTTATGCTCAAGCAACGGGAAAGCAAATCAGTGTTACTGAAATGGATAGTCTGTAGTCCATTTAAATTCACTAAGACAAAAAATTTAGATGTTAACAAGCCAAATCTATCAAGACTAGAAGCCATGAGAGCCACTCCTATTCATATTTATTATTATTATTATTATTATTATTATTATTATTATTTTAGTGCTATGTCTCCTACTTGTTATCTGGTAGATCTGGGTCCAAACTATGGTCCTTAGGCTCTATAGGAGAATTGTCATTTAATTGATCACACTTTTCTTAGTATATGGGATGTTCCTAGCAGGGCGATCTTTGGGGAAACCTGTATGTTGATGTAACCTGGGACACTGTTAGTAAAATTGTCCATTCCTTTTCTCACGAGGCTCAGAGCTCCGATTACTATTGGTACAGTCTCAGTTTTCATTCCCCACATCCTATTATTATTAATGTTATTATCATTATTATTATTATTATTATTTGTATATGTGATGTTTCCTGCTTTGTATTCTGTAGAGCCGAGTTCAAACTGTTGTCCTTAAGCCCTATAGGAGAATTGCCATTTCATTGATAGCACTTTTCTTAGTACATAGGATTTTTTATAATAGGGCGATCTTCTGAATGTTGATGTTACCTGGCACACTGCTAGTAAAATTGTTCATTCCTTTTCTCACGAGGCCCAGTGCTCCGATTACTATTGGTACAGTCTCAGTCTTCATTCCCCACATCCTGTTAATCTCGATATCCAGGTCGTTGAATTTGGACAATTTCTCGATAAATTTCATGGAGGTGTTTCTATCAGATGGTACTGCTATATCAATAAGCCTACACTTCCTTAACCTCTTGTCTTTTATGATAATATCAGGTCTGTTAGCTTTTATTTCCCTGTCAGTGTGAATTGGAATGTCCCAGAGGATAGTTACATCGTTATTTTGGGTAACTGTAATTGGTTGGTGGTCATACCATCTCTCAGTGGTTTCGATTTTGTGCTTCTTGCATATCTTCCAGTCCACATATGTCGCACCTTGTTATGTCTGTTGGTATATTCATTTTTTGCTAGTTCCAGACATTCTGAGATAATATGATCGACAGTTACATCATATTTTCTGCGGATCCTGCATTTCGGGTTAGTTCCATCCTTGATTATGTGACAGTTGGTCCTGAGCTGCAATTATTATTATTAATATTATTATTATTATTATTATTATTATTATTATTATTATTATTATTTCTATTTCCTTTGATTTCTGTTGTATACACATTTAGAAATGTTTTCATGACATTTTCCACTGATTATTTTGTAAGCCCCACCAACACCAAAATATTAAGATCATACACATATTACATAGATAAAGTTCATCGTAATGTGTGAGTTGTACGTGTGAGTACAATTTTTTTCTTTAAGGCATGGGCTACCAGGATCCTTTCACTTCATCGAAACCTTTAACAATCAACCCGAGGGCTCCAATTACAACTGAAATTATTGATGCCCTCATATGCCACATTTTTTAGATTTCCACTTCAAGATCCTTGTACGTTGATAGTTTTTGGAAGATCTTCAAATATATATTGCAATCTATATGAACTGCCAAGTCAATAAGAAAGCACATTCTATTTTTCAGGTGTTTGATCACGATGTCTGGGCGATTGTTCTGTGTGTATTGGAAAGTCACATACAATTGATACAGGTCCTATCTTTTTAACCGAGTCTGGGTGATGTTCATATCAGTTTCTTGCAGTTTCGTTCCCGTAAAAGTTGCATGTATTCCAGTGCAGATATTGACACGCCCAGTTTTAGATGCAGTAGGTGCAACAATGTGCAAGATGATCATTTTCTGTTATTGGATATTTATCACAAAATCTGCAGTTCGAGTTACCACAAATTTTCTGCATGTGTGCTTGATAATTTCGAGTTAGGAATCATTGGTCTTGTGCTGTAAGAAAAAAAAAGTTCTGTTTCAGCTAATAACCCTGTACTACGTAACCACTGATGAGTACATGGTTTATCAAATTCAGCTTATTTGTTACGAGCGGATTATTATTATTATTATTATTATTATTATTATTATTATTTGTGTATGTTATATTTCCTGCATTGTATCCTATAGATCCGGGTCCAAACTATGTCCCATAGAATTGTCATTTAATTGATTGCATTTTTCTTAGTATATGGGATGTTCCTAGTAGGACGATCTTCTGGGTAACTTGTAGGTTAATGTTAACTGGGACACTGTTAGTAAAATTGCCCATTCCTTTTCTCACGAGGCCCAGTGTTCCGATTACTATTGGTACAGCCTCAATCTTCATTCCCCACATCCTATTGTTATTATTATTATTATTATTATTATTATTATTTGTATATATCATGTTTCTTGCTTTGTATTCTGTAGAGCCGTGTTCAAACTGTTGTCTTTAGGCCCTATAGGAGAATTGCCATTACATTGATAGCACATTTCTTAGTACATCAGATTGTTCATAGTAGGACGATCTTCTGGGTAACTTGAATGTTGATGTTACCCTGGACACTGTTAGTAAAATGTCCATTCTTTTTCTCACAAGGCTCAGAGCTCTGATTACTATTGTTACAGTCTCAGTGTTCATTCCCCACATCCTATTATTATTATTATTATTATTTGTATATATCATGTTTCCTGCTTTGTATCCTGTAGATCCGGGTCCAAACTATGGTCCTTAGGCTCTATAGGAGAATTGTCATTTAATTGATAGCACTTTTCTTAGTATATGGGATGTTCATAGTAGGTCAGTCTTCTGGGCAACTTGTATGTTGATGTTACCTGAGACACTGTTAGTAAAAATGGCCATTCTTTTCTCACGAGGCCCAGTGCTCCGATTACTGTTGGTACAGTCTCAGTTTTCATTCCCCACATCCTGTTAATCTCGATCTCCAGGTCTTTGTATTTGGATTATTATTATTATTATTATTATTATTATTATTATTATTATTATTATTATTAATAGTAATAATAATAATAATTACTATTGAAATCTGTTTTACACTCATTTTCTACTTGAGACCTAAGATAAGAAAATGATAAATTACTTCGTCGGGTGTGATCGGTATATGTGAGATCAATATTGTCATATTTGATGGGCTGCCAGTGATTGGTCATTGAGTCAAAATCTTTCCCAATCAAATCCAGGGCTTCAGTTACCACTGCGGATTATTGATGTCTTTATGTACCGCATTATTGTGACTTCCGCTTAAAGATTTTTGTATTTTGATAGTTTCTGGAAGATCTTCAAAGCTATTATTATTATTATTATTATTATTATTATTATTATTATATACAGGTCTTTTCAGAAAAAAGCGGCGAATTTATTCTTCAAGAAAATACACCAGATCTAACTGGTCCATCAGAGTGACTCTCTAAAAGCTCAGATCTGAATGTTATGGATGGCTGTATCTGGAATCTACTCTTAACTCACTTGCAAAACCGTCATCCTGCTATCATAGATATCGACTCATTGAAGTGGAACTTGACCGAAGTTTGGAATGAAATTCCTCGTGACACTATCCGCAAATCTACTGCGTCCTCCTGGTTACCGCGCTTACAAGTTTGTGTTGAACATTCAGGCAAACATTCGAACATCTACGATGATTGTTCATTGTGTGCCTGAATTATAATGGCTAAATAAATTTCTTTCTTAATTTACTGCTTTTTTTTTTTACTCGGCACCCTGTACTTTATATGATGAATGCGATTATCTTGTATAAAGATAATTATTTTATTTTTTTAAAATCTATTAATATCTGTTCAGTATCTATTTCACTTATATATGACTTGTATTATGAAAATAGTTAAATAATAAAACATAGTTATAATTAAATGAAAATAGTGATATATATATATATATATATATATATATATATATATATATATATATATATATATATATATATATATATATATATATATATATATATATATATATATAGTCCTAAGGGTGAATCTCCGTTTGAATCTGAATTTCATTTTTTAATCACATTTCAACTACAACGGAACATATCCCATACCTCAGAAAAGAACCAGACAAGCTCATTTTCCAACATCTATTTGCGTATATACGCATACGTTGATTGGTGTGTTACGTGTTAGATTCCGTTAAAAATCACTGCAAGGCAAGCAAGTTACTTCCTAAAATAAATAGGAAAAAAAAATAAACTAAAATAAATATGGACTAACAGTGCCCTTCCACGCCTTCCGACGAAGTCGTCCGCCAGACGTTAGCACGGCGTTCGACATACACAGGACCTGTCTTGGGGCAGGATTCGCAAACTTGTTCTAATCTCATGGTGAGCATGGCATTCGACAAGACGGTTTATCGACTCAGGCAAAAGCTGTGGGGACGGAAGACGTTCGTGGCGAAGTCCCGCTAAGTACGCTGGTTTTCCGGAACCCGTTTTCTTTACTTATAAATTCGGAATGCCGTACATCATTAAATTGCAATGTAACTTCGATAGTCAGGGGATGGGACATTGCTTCTTCCTGTCACATACGAATGTCTATAAGCTTCTATTTTTACCTTTTTTATATCTTTTCTGCAAATACTATATATATATATATATATATATATATATATATATATATATATATATATGTAAGCAAAATATATGGATATAGATCCGACAGTATGAAGAAAAATACAGAAAAAACAAACAAAAATCTTAATATGCAATTATGTTGTATTAATGTTAATATAAAGTCAACGTCGGACGTTGAATTTTATGTTCTAATGTTAATTATGTTTTATAAATAAGTCCTGATGATGGTCTAAAATAGACCGAAACATCCGACGTTGACTTTATATTAACATTAATACAGCATAATTGCATATTAAGATTTTTGTTTGTTTTTTCTGTATATTTTTCTTCGTATATATATATATATATATATATATATATATATTAACGGTAACAAAACCTTTGGTATATAATCCAAGTGGATCCTTGTAAGATAAAATATTAAAACTGATCTACAAAAAAAGCTCAATGTATTTAATATAACAGAGCAAATAATACTAATTTGTAATTGTTAGGGATAATTTCAAGGAGGAAATTAATAGATGTATATTAAAATATTTATGAAATAAATTATAAGCGAGATGGATTTTTCTTGATTTATTAAAATATACATACATATAAATTAAATGAACATACTTTTCATATAATTAACTGTACACAAATGCATAACAAATAATATGCATAGATAACAGAAAAAAATGATTTAATAGAAATAAGTCCCATTTATCCAAACGTACAATGCAAATTTCAGATTTTAAAACTTTCAAATTGCTTTAATACTCAAGATTATTCAAGCGGAATATTCTAGAATGTCCCTACAATGTTATCAGTAGTTATTCTTAGCCTAGATAATACAAACAAGACATTCTGCAATGATATTTATGCCAGAAGGTTTTCATCATGGCAAGATGTAAAGAATTGACAAATTCGCAAAAAGAACTGATATATATATATATATATATATATATATACCTGTGCGTTATATATTCGCACACACGCATACAGAGACACATATATTTATATATTATTTAAACAATCTTATTTTTACAAATAGAAGTCTTTTTTTTTTAAATCTGTGTATTTCATCTATCGGGCGGTACACTCGAGAAATCTTTAAAATTTTTCTCTAAACACACACACACACACATGTCCTTTACACACGCACACATACAGACACACACACACACACACACACACATATATATATATATATATATATATATATATATATATATATATATATATTTTCGAATATTTAGGCAGGTAGTCAAAATAAATACATATACTTTTTTAATAGATAAACGAAACGTCTACTCACATACGAGTATCCACTAAAGATATTGCTTAAATAATAAAAATCTGTTAATAAATAAAAAAAATCCATAGCCTTCCTTTTTGAAATCGCATTATTTACATTAGGATATGAAACTGAGCAGATATGTCTGTTTCAAAAGTCAGAGAAAAATTTGTGTCTAAAAACACCATTCAACTTAGTCATCGAGGCACTCTGTAGCTGAGTGGTCAAAGCACGTCAGATCCAATGCCAGTTTACCCGAGGGAGACACAGGTTCGGAGAGCGCATGTTTTTCTCTAATAAGATTTCTCGAACATTTAGTCCACCAGGCGGAACAAATTAACAGTCTAAAATAAACGTAGCGTCTACTGAAAAATATTTCTGTACGAGAAATAAATTTTATAGCAATAAAAATACGTCGGATTGATAAAACTTTAATAGTTTCCTTCTTTAGAAATTTCATATTTTATTCGTCTTGCATACGAAACTGGGCACTTGTGACATTCGAAGTAATCTGAATGGGTAAAGTGTGCTGTAATTGTAAATAAAATGTTGCTTGACTAGGAAGTACTTCGTAACTGAGTGGTCAAAGCACATCGGGTCAAACGAGGGTTTATCCTGCAAAGGTGGACGCAGGTTACTTAATAAGATTTCTCCAATGTTCTGGCCTGTAGACGAAATAAAGTACTGTTTAAAATAAAAATAGCGCCTACTCAAATACGGGTAGGCACGAAAAAAAAGTATATATATATATATATATATATATTTATGAAAAGTGTATATAAATATAAATAAATATATATGTGTATAATCATTTATATATTATATGCACAGTACTTATTAGAAAGCGCTCAATATCAGAGATAGAGCTAACATATTTGGTTGGATAGATGTGAGTTTGTGACCCTGGGTTTCACGCTTTAGCGATCGTCCTCAGCAAAGCCTGAAACCTAGGGTCACAAACTCACATCTATCAACCAAATATATATATATATATATATATATATATATATATATATATATATATATATATATATATAAGCAGGGCATGCACACATAATGGCCAAATACACTGGTCGGGCCATACACACATACATACACACACAAGTATCTATGAAGAACGAATACTGGCAAAAACACGACACACTACCGACAAGCATATATACGAACCCCACACAACATAGGAAGCGTGTGCATATATATATATATATATATATATATATATATATATATATATATATATATATATATAATATATGTATGGAGAAGGAATATGCATACACATACTAGCAAAAACCCACACGGACACAAAATACAACAAATATGGAGATAGGTCTAAGAAGATATAGAGGTCATTAAATGATAAAAACGAAGACTTCTTTTCCTTCTTCCTATCTCTGACCATATCCTACCTGTTTCATTACCTCTTAAACAAAAATGCTACACAAATGCAATCGCCAGTCCAAGAAAAAATTAGATTACTACTACACACAAAAAACAATGGTTAAACATCGGGGAACATAGGGAAATATAATTGCTTTTAATAATATGTGGAAATAACAACTCTTTGTCTGATGAAGGTCACGATCCCGGAAACTCGTGTAGCAAAAATTTAGAAAATAAAGTGTAATAGATATATAAAAAAATCCACATTATAAACAAACACATTTGTCGTTTTTCTCTTCTCTTTAATATATATATATATATATATATATATATATACAAAGAAATAATCACACATAAAATCAATCAGAAGTATTAATGCGATTATTGGCGACATCCATCACTAGAAGCATAATATATGCATTAAAATACTGTTAATCCATAGTGCAAGTTGATCCTCGTCGATAAACTTGATGTCTGTAGTTTTTAGTTTATTTGATGCTAAAATGCTAGTACTTACAAATAGTCCTCTATTCATCATCAGGCATGTGTTTTTTCCTTATAAAATCAAAAACTTGAAGACGATATACCTGTATGTCGACCGAAAGATGTTTTTTGAATATCTGCTATTATTGACGGTTGTGTAAGATCTCGAACGCAAAGACGAACGCTAAGTTTTTCAAAAAAGTGAGAATTTTATTTAAATATTTCTTGTGATGTGTTAAATACACGTATTCTATTTTAAGTGTATATATATATATATATATATATATATATATATATATATATATATATATATATATCTTAATGAGAAGCCACGTATTCTTTTCTTAATATGTATATATAGAAAAAGTTATGAATTAAAAAATAATGTTTTAATGAAATTATTTATTTATTTTATATATATTTGATATTTCAAATTGTCCTCAATCTTTCATCAGAAATAACTGTTTATAAATATTAAGATTCCAAGTTCCGACGTGATTGGAACGTCAAATTTAATTTAAAAACTGGGTTTATCTATAAAAAAATGTTAAACATAAAATGTCTTTAATAAATACTTTTGTCCATTTCTTAATATATATATATATATATATATATAGGATATTATATATAATATATATATATAATATATATATATAAATATATATCAATTTCTAGAATTGTCATCTAAGTTTTGATTTCACACGTTCGATCTCTGGTATTGAGCACTTTATCCCATAAATATACCACACCTTAAGACTATATTTCTTCATATATATATATATATATATATATATATATATATATATATATATATATATATGTATATATTGAATTAATTTTTCTCCGAGATTTTCTTATTGCTAGAAACACTTTATTTTTTATTTGCTACAGGTAATTGACATGTTATTCCTTTTTACTTTCTTAAACCGTGAAATTCATAACAGCCGGCCTATATTGAGAAGTCTTACTAAAGGAAAGGCCGCGCCTCCCTATGGACATTGCTTGAAAAGAGCATAACTAAGACGAAGGCACAACCTCTCTTTAGTTTCATAAGTACGTTGTTATTATGTCCAGTGTTTATAACAACCTCCCCCCACAAATAAAAGAACAAAATAGAAAGAGCGTTCAAGATCGTTGTGGTAACTAAAAATCCCGTTTATAGAAAAGAGAACGGACAGAATCCAGTTCCGACGTTCGTTGCAATATTCTTTATTTTAGGATATTACATAAAAAGCATTACACAAATACAATCATGGTTCGATGTGTATTAACACACACACACATGCACACACACACACACACTCATATATAAATGTATATAAATACATATGTGTATGTGTGTGTTTAAAATATACAGTTTTGTATTGATTATAACTAAAGTTTCATCGTTTATCCTTAGAAACAATATAGCACGGTTGTTTTTTCACGGTTTTAAAAGGAATAACATATCAATGTAGGGTATTATTATATATATATATACCTCTTTATTTATATATATTTATATAAATATATATATATATATATATATATATATATATATATATATATATATATAAATACTGGAAATACAAACCTGAATTTACTTTATAACATGGAAGATTTCAAGCTTACTCTTATGTCTATCGCCTTTCATGCTGACTTGAATATCGTCTAATGTTAATTATGTTTTACTATGTCCTAAAGAAGGTCTACTAGACCGAAACATCTGACGTCGACATTGAAATAACATTAAAACAGCATATTTGCATATTCTGATTTTTTCCATATATTTTTCTTCATACTGTCGGATCTATATCTATATATTTGCTTATACACACACACACACACACACACACACACACACACACACACACACACACATATATATATATATATATATATATATATATAATGATAATAATTTAAAAATATGGTCCATTTTTATACAGGAATTACCCTGTTTCAAAAACAGAAACTAAAACCTTCAATTTTTGTTTTTAGGTTTCCAAAATTCGCTTGAAAATGAAATAGTACTAGGGACTTTAATTTAATTCTATAATTAAATTTGAAACATGATAATTTCTGTGTAGCGATGTAACCATATTTTTAAATTAGTAAATTTATAATATTTATACTCTGCAGAATTTTATTGTGCAATGTTTTGTAAAAATAAAAATAATTAATAAGAACACTGGATTATAAATTTTACTGTCCCCCTCTCTCTCTCTCTCTCTCTCTCTCTCTCTCTCTCTCTCTCTCTATATATATATATATATACTAGTAGCGGGCAATGCTTATATGTCGTTTATAATGCTTTAAAAATTACGCTTTTTCCGCTGCGTGCGCTGATAACCTAAGGGGGAAAGACTTCGACTGATATCAAATTAGTCAGGTTTCGATCGCGGCTGGAAGCAATCGCATGTCTAGCCACACTGATGAGTTGTGATACAGCGAAACAGTCTGTCTGTGGAGATCTATCTATCTATCTATCTATCTATCTATCTATCTATCTATATATATATATATATATACATATATATATATATATATATATATATATGTTTGTATGTAATGGGTGTCCCAATAAAATTAAAATGAGAATATCTGAGTAACTACTTAATCTAGGTGAACGAAATTAAATAGGCTCCATGTTGAATCATAAACAATTTATTTATCAAAATTGGAACATAATATTAAAAGGGATGTAGATTGTATAAACTGATTTCACAAAGTTTCACAAATGTTCAATATGCTCACCACCTGTGATACGACACACTTCAAGTCGGTAGTCCAACTCCTACAAAACACGTTGTAGCATGTCTTGCGTAACATTCTACAGCGCCTCAGTGATGCTCTGCTTAAGTTCCTTTGGGCTTCTAGGAAGAGGAGGTGGATATAAGCATATCCTTTCAAATAGGCACACAGAAAATATCATAAGGTGTCAAGTAAGTGGAAAGTGGTGGCCATTTCAACAGCACATTGTCATTTTCACTGTTACGCCTGATCCAACTTCCTGGTAGATTATCATTAATCCGCTGAAGCATGTTACGCAATTTATGCTACTGCGTGTTTTTCAGGAGCTAGAGTTTCATCCGCAGATCCTACCTTCCTGCTTTGACGGAGTTCAAATGCGCTAACGTATCTTTGTGGACGATGAATTATTTTCTAGCCTACAATTCATTTCCCCCAGACGAAACGTTGCTAGACTTCCTCTAACATCATCGCTATTTTCATGGCAAATGTCCAGACGATGACCATTCTATATTTCTACCAGTTTAGACTTCTATAACTAGGAACCTCCAACACAGGTACATAGTGCTTACTCATCATCATTCCATTTGTATTCCATTTGTAAGGAGGAAGCTTCTTCTTCAGAACTATTACTTTTTGGAACAGACTCCTGATAGGATGCTTTATCGCTCACCACACTCTTAACCACGTCATGTCTCGGACCAGACGTTTTCTATCCTACATATCCTCATAATATTCACGTCTTACTTTCTCTCTTTGCGAATATTAGGAAACCCTCTACATTGAGTGGATCACGGGCCTTGTATTTAGTGAACAATAGTATAAAGAAATTGTCGTCCATTACTAATGATTCTGATTTAAAACCTCTAGTGAGCTCGTATTCTAATATTTAAACCCTCCAAGGAAAATGAGCGACCTCCTGTCAAATCAGTTGTCTCTCGATAAACTGCCCGTCAGGTTTTAGCGCGTTGGTGAGTCCACACAGGGCGTATCTCGAGGCACAAATCTCCGAAAAAAAGCTGTCACGTTGAACACCGTAGTCGGCAGGATAATACGTTGCATCGGGCAGAGAGTATGGAAACATACGGGTTTTTTGTTTTTTTTTCAGTGCCACGGTGATACCATACAGAGTATTTCTCGAGGCACATATCTCAGAATCTCACACGGTGAACAGGACATTTGATCGAATCGGGCAGACACGAGGAGAACACAATGTTGTCAACACGATGTCATGCTATGAGAGCTGGTTCTCCGGAACCCGCTTTTTCTCAACCGAACCTTATGAATTCTAAATATCGAACATCATTAATTTGAAGAGACAGAATCCGAGGGAAGGCAATTTGTTTCTTGTTTCGGAAGGATAATATACGCTTTGCGATTTTTTTTGTATATATGCCATAGAGAAATGCTCGTCTGTTATTTTCTTTCTTTCGCTCACATTTTCCTATAAGTCTGGGAGACAGTCGTTTCACTTTTCGAGTAATTCTTTCTCCAATGTTTCTCTGGGTTCCCCGTGTGTTACTAAACAGAATAATCATAAAAAAGATTGGTAATGAAGTAATAATACTTAGGACAAGAACAACACATATAAGATTCACCAGGGGCGCGTAGAAATAGTCAACTGCTAAAAGTGAGTCAAATGAATTCCACAATGCATCTCTAACTGTAAGATATCTACCAACCACCCCACGCGGTCAGATGTATCACAAGGCCGGATTTAATGTGGGGTATCCGATCCCGTAGCCTCGGTCAAAAATTCCCCGTAGACCATGTATAAAACAGGGTCGGGTAGCTCATTCCCGAGACGAGACTCTGCCTTTTGATATAGCCTCGTCTGGGAATCCTCTCTGCCTTCAGGGCAGAGAGTTTGACCAGCACAGCTGGAGACAAATCTCTAACTGAAGACCAACATACAGTATTTACTACTGTATTTATGTGAATGTGTACATAGCCATTATCATCCGTAAGTGTATAATATGGTGTTTTCCTTTCGTCTTTCAACGATAATGTGATTAAGCTTATCAGACAATATGAAAGGAACTTACTTAAAATAGACAAAACTTGTCTATATTATTTAATGAAACATGCATTAATATAATATATATATATATATATATATATATATATATATATATATATATATGCGTATATTTTAGCAGCATGTATTCATTGAAATATATTTATTGAATAATTTAGACATGTACTCTCTACTTATTTTCAATTGGATCCTTTCATATTCACGGACAAGCATTTTGGTGTCGTTATTGAAGGACGAGAGCAATTCGCCGTGTTGATACATATTTCTTTTATTTTCCGAGTACTTTCGATAGAACACAATGTCATCATCAGGGTATTTTTTATCAAAAAACAAATATTGTAGCGTACATTATTGTCGAAGACAAAATTGTTGTGTTCATCTGTAAGTTAAATTTCTTACTGGTATGGGATTGGAGAGTTTTTACCAAATAAGGAGTAAAAGCTATTAGTCCAATTCTTGACATTTCAAACCATCTATTACACACATTTTAAGACATTTGTGCAATATTCATAATTAAATTTATTAACGTTTGGTTACAATTTTTTAAATATAGATAGCTTCGTGAATTTTTACTTCATGTTTATTGTTTTTCTGTAAAAGTATAGAAGTATTTTCGACAGGAATTTTTTTGAATTGCGAATGTGGACAGGTATGCAGTGGAAAATGACTAAAATGTTTTTAGATGCAGAGTGTAATATATGTGCAGTGTGTGAAAGTATTACACACACACACACACACACAGAGAAACATACACTGTATATGTCAGTGTACAAGACGACCGCTTAACCTAAAAAAAAATACCCCCCATGGCAGCATTCAGCAACTTAAACAAGGAGACCAGAGAGAAGTGTTGCAGAAGATTCTGAAGTCACCTGGAGTCCTCGTTGCAGCCAATGGCGATTTTATTGAATAAATTTACTCTTTAGTATTTCAAGATATTTTTGTGTAGTTTTGGTAACTATATCTGTTGAGATGAGATACCAAGTTTATTTTCATCTGAGCGCCAGTTGGACGACAATTTATTCATCGCACCCAATACCTCTGTTAAAAGGAGATGGCAGTGTCATTTTCATCTTCTGCGTAATTTACACGACAATTTATCCACCGCGCCCTCTATATCTGTTAAAATGAGATGTCAGTGTCATTTTCAGCTGCGTAATTTAGACGACAATTTATCCATCGCACCAAATACCTCTGTTAAAACGAGATGTCAGTGCTATTTTCATTTTCGAGGGATTTAAACGACAACTTATTTATCGCACCTTTTATATCTGGTAAAATGAGATGTCAGTGTTATTTTCATTTTTAAGGCATTTACATGGCAATTTATCTATCGCACCCTGTATATCTGCTAAAATAAGATAGTGTTATTTTCCTTTTTGCGCCATTTAGACGACAATATATCCATCGCACTCTGTATATGAAAATGAGACCAGTGTTATTTTCATTTTTGCGTCATTTAGGCGATAATTTATCCCTCGCACTCTCTCTATCTTTTTATAACGAGATGTCAGTGTCATTTTCAGCTGCGTAATTTAGACGACAATTTATCCATTGCGCCCTCTATGTCTGTTAAAATGAGATGTAAAGTTTATTTTCCTTTGTGCTTCATTTAGACGACAATTTATCCATCGCACCCTGTATATCTGTTAAAAGGCATTATCATTTTTGTGTCATTTAGATCACAGTTTATTATCGCCTCCTGTATATACTTATATATTTCAGTTTATACCGCAACTGATTTTTGTGTATTGTAAGAGATAAAACTGTACATATATGCATGTAGATCTTTGTAAATATGCCTGTTCGGTTTGTGCGGGCAATTAAAACGAATGCAGACAAACCCGTGCGCCTCTGTGTCTGTTTGACATTTGAAATAAAAATAATAACCTGACGTCAGTTCCGCTTTTCTCTGGCCTTAAGAAGACCTTCCATTCATTTCTTTTATTACTTTTTGCCTTTTGTTAATGGCTGCTTCGTTAGAGAGAAATTAATTACCCTTTTTTTTCTGTATGGCATGACGTGAGGAAAATCAGGTTTTGTTATTCGTAAGCCTTCAGCAATTCTATGTCCAGCGACTGACAGCGAAAATGGCTTCAAGATAAAATGTTACCAAGAAAAAAAAAAACATATCGGTCTGTGTACTTCCGTTAGTTGCATTCACGCACATCAATACACACACGCACAAATATACAGATAGACATATATATAAATCTTCAAATTGTTACATATATGTGTGCATGCAAAACCTCAAAATATGTAACGTATCTCTCTCTCTCTCTTTATATATATATATATATGTGTGTGTGTGTGTGTGTGTGTGTGTGTTCGTGTGTGTACTGATGTAGGAAGGAACAGTTAGAATAATAATCCAAAGTTCTTTAGTATTTATCTATTTATTAAAAAAAACAGTGCTGAATACAGAAGTAAAGCTTAAAATTATAATATTTTTTAAAAATATGTCTCCATCGCGACACAGGAATGACTGTTTCGAAACTTAAGTCCTAAAGTTTAATTTCAAAATTAAAATTAAAATTTAGAGCACGGTTTCATTCTCAAGCGACTTTTATTTAACTAATCGAAGGTGAGAAAAAATTCTAAACATAAAGAGATATATAGACATTTTTATGTTTAACATTCTTTTTATAGATAGAAGTATTTTAGTAAATGCTCTGTTTATAATAAACAGTATTAAATAACATTTACCAACCTGAATGTCCGAGAAATCTTTATAGAAAATATTCGTCCTACGACAGGATTCGAACCTGTATCCTATACGGAACCATCATCTAGCCTGACGTGCCAAACCTATCGGCGCCAAAGGATCGTTCGATTGGCGAGGTCGAATTTACTGCTTATAAACTTCAATTCAATATTTGTAAGTAAATATTTATAGATACAAGTATTTTAAGTAAATGCTCTGTTTATAATAAACAGTATTAAACAACATTTACCGGCCTGAATGTCCGAGAAATTTTCATAGAATATTTACTTAAAATACTTGTATCTATAAAAAGAATGTTAAACATAAAATGTCTTGAAATAATTGTCGGACTTTTGTCCATAATATATATATATATATATATATATATATATATATATATATATATATATATATATATATAGTATTTAGACGGATACGCAATGTTCAGGTGCAGGATACTCACTGACCGTTTGGATACTCACATCATGATATTAACCCTGTGGGATAATATGTATACTCTCACGTATATACTTACGAGTTCTGTTATATAACATTGACCACTATTTTTATAACACATGAGAAAAAAATATATATATATATATACGTACAAGTATGTGTGCGTACATGTATGGTTTTATCATAGCCATATTTATCTAATTCTCTCTCTCTCTCTCTCTCTCTCTCTCTCTATCTATATATATATATATATATATATATATATATATATATATATATGCAAATATGTAGAAAAATTGGAAAGAACACGTTAGGTAAGTAACCCGGACCTCTTTAGCATTTTTGTTTTTATTTAAAAAAATAAACAGTGCTCCATACAGAAGTAGAGCTTAAATTATAATTTATTTTTAAAAAGATATGATTCCTTCGCTACATAAGAGTTCTCATGTATCAAAAACAAGAGCCAAATCCCTCAATATAATTATTAAAATTTAATTGAGTTAAAGTATCCAGCCCTGTTTCATCCTCAAGCGAAAATTTAGGAATATATATATATATAAGCGATATAAAGGTGGAGGCTCAGTTTGCTAGACGTTTGTCCCAAAATCATCAGGCCGTTCAAGGGATATATATATATATATATATATATATAGAGAGAGAGAGAGAGAGAGAGAGTTCGAATCCAGGTTGAACCCATTACATTCACTTACATGCTAATACCCTTGGGAAAGGTGTGAATTCTCTTCTCCCTCCAGCTATGGGTTAAATAGCAGGACAGACTGGGCTCTATAGCCTCGGATGGCAACTGGTCTAGGAGAAGGGGTTATATTTGGGGACTTTGTGGCAGTAGTGCACCAGGTCTCTGTATTCAGCCCTTTAAAAAGTGTGGATGGCCTTGCACGAAGCCTTCACCACTATAATCGAATCTCATTTGCCCGGTGTCGGGCTGTCAGTTTCCTGGAAACTGATCTGTTGACTCTCATTCGTCGAACCCGACGGGAGAATCGATTTATGATTTTATATATATATATATATATATATATATATATATATATATATATATATATATATATATATATATGATAAAATGTTAACTTTCTAATTATAGTTTTGTATATTGTAAAATCCACTCATCATTTATTTACATACATTATTTTTTTTCTCCAAAGCTTTCATAAATTTCCTTATAATTATATATAATTAAATTTGAAATATTTTTCTCTTCTGATCAATGGCTTTCAGTATCGTTGCAACTCAGACCATATCAATAAAAAATGTATTTATTTATAAATGTATTATTTTTATTTTCTGGCATTTCTGTGTATTAATATCTGAAATGTGTCTGTGCAAGTGTCTGCGATTTTAAAGGTATGGTATATTTGTTTTTATTCAACACTCACAGACCTTAGCGGATCTTCGTTACAATCTGCCTTGATCAAACTCAGTCTCACTATGACTTGTGTCTTTGTGTTATCAAAATCCTCATCGAAGGCTTTCAGACAGTTCCGTCTACTCAATGTCCTGCGGAAGGGTTAGGTCAACACATTCGAGGCTCTTATTCGAAAGGTGCTGCACGCCGGGATGGCCTCCTTAGATTAACATCAATAATCGACCATGGTGAGATTTGAACCCGATTCAAATCATTATCTCTCACTCCTCCTCTTTCTCTCTATCTCTCCTCCCTTTCACTCTCTCAATCTCTCTCTGTCTCTCTCCTCATCTTTCTCTTTCACTCAATCTATCTCTCTGTCTCTCTCCTCCTCTTTCTCTGTCTTAATCTCTCTCTCTGTCTCTCTCCTCCTATTTCTCTTTCTCAATCGCTCTATGTCTCTCTCCTTCTCTTTCTCTCTCTCAATCTCTGTCTGTCTTTCTCCTCATAGTTCTCTCTCACTCAATCTATCTCTCTGTCTCTCTCCTCCTCCTCTTTCTCTCTCTCCTCCTCTTTCTCTCTCTCCTCCTCTTTCTCTCTCTCAATCTCTCTCTCAATCTATTTCTCTCAATATCTCTCTTTCAATCTATCTATCTCACTCTCTCTCACTCTCTCTCTCTCTCTCTCTATATATATATATGTATACACACACACACATATATATAAGTATATATATATATATATGTGTGTGTAAGGCCCCCGCCGCTCATCAGTGACCATGGATATGAGTCGCTGTAAGACAAGTCACACCTGTGAATTGTCTGTGTTGTGTATGTTGCAGCGTTGTTTTCAATTCACCTCAAGCAAGGCAATAAAGCCACTGAGGCGCAAGATGTTACCGAGAGGTTGAGAATATGAGAAAAATATACTATTAATTGTAGAGGACAATAAAAGAACATGATTTAACAAGACAAAAGATAAAAATTGACATTTTTGATGATCAAATTTGACTGCGAAAATAAAAGACGGAAGAAATTTTCACCAACGAGAAGTGCGAGAAAAGAAGTTATTGTCATAGAAATTACGGTAGTATCAAAAGCCATTTCAGCTGCAAAGTGATGAGACCTTGCTGCCAATCAAGTACTGCGCTTAAATTCATAAAGTCTTGGTACCATAGAGGAAATGAATGTACAGGGTGACCCCAAAAAACGGGAATTTTTAAAGTGCGTATTTAGACATGAGCAAGTGGCGACATTGCAAGACAGTGACCTTGAGCAAGTAAACATTTCGCCATTTAGAATTCAAGATGAAATTCATAGTATCCCAGCTGAGATGTTGCAGCAGCCAATGAGGAATCCCAACAGCAGATTTCAAGAATGCATTCGTGCAGGAGGACGCCATCTACAAGACGTAATTTAAAAAAAAAATGAAAATTCCATCATTGTTTCTTAAATGGCATGTTTTAAGGTTTTAATTATTATGAATAAAATATTTTTCTTCCATCACTCTTGGTATTATTGGATTGTTAAAATGTTCCCATTTTTGGGGGTCACCCTGTATTTACAGAAAAGGCCACGTAGTAGCTGCGTTAAGACGATGGGAAAGTGACTAAAACCGAGATGACAGATCTGGACCAATAACATTGCAGATACTTCGTTAGATTCGACCAAGAATCTCTAAATATATAGCTATGTGTCAAATAGGAGGACAGGCTGAGTTCTTTAGCCTTGGTTGACAACCGGTCTAGGAGAAATTAACTCTGAATTTAAAGCTATATGTAGCTCTGTCGTAGTACATACTATTCAGCTAAAGGCAGGGTCGTTTGCATTGGTTCGATGATCCCAACTACAGTCAAATAATGATGATGATGAAATATATAACAAGACCATCAGGAAAGATGTGGCAGCAATATTCAAAGGAAGGACGAACGTCAGCCTTATAAATATATAAGATAAATTCCGACGGGAGAAATTGTCTTTATAGTGAACTAAATCTCCAAGTAACAGACCTAGGAATTGGTTCAATATAATCTTTCCGTTTCATGTCAGCATAAAAGGTTGAACCAAGAAGGCAATATGAGGAGGTTAGCATCAGCCATGCCAATAGAAGGTAGTATAGCAGTTTCGTTTTGGAGGTGTTATAAAGAATTTGTGAACTGAATATAATAGCCTGTTAAGAATAAATTTGAAGTAACCTACATAAGTTTTACCAGGCAGCGGCAGCGTACACAGCGGATAAATGTAAAAAATAGTGTTATCCTTCATAAAAACGCAAGGCCGCTTCCAGAAACAATAACATAGAAAAGGTTAGAGCGAACCCGGGGACAACAACAACTAAAAGGGTGTTCCACACTTTCTAAAACCTCCCGTCATACTGTCATGGTGGGCCGAAGTTTTTCCATGTCAGTGCATATCAGACATGTTCAAAGGTTTCAACAGTAAAATTTATACTTATATTATTTTAGATTATATCCTTTTTGGGCTTATCTTCAAACCGTTTATGACAAGAATAGAACCAATGGTTGAGTGAGGTAAGTCTTATCAACTGAATCAAAAGCAACAAAATTGATTATATACCCACAGAAAGTTTTGACAGGCGGAAGTTGCTACTGATATCGAATCTGAGTTATATGGTAAGGTCGTCACACGAGGTGTCCAGTTACAAACTCTTTAATTGCTTGATGACATGAAGATTCGACTTTGGGAATTTCAGTGGAGAAGTCATCTGCTTTGCTTATCATTTTCCTCTTTCTTGTAACGAGGCTGTCTCTCCTGGGAAAATGTTAATATATGGATACAATTACGAAACGGTTCACAGAATCTCTTACATTGTATGCACTCTATATGATCGTATATAAGTCGATTTCGTGTAATGATTGACATTTTATTTTATTTTCCAAAAAGTAAATAATAATAATAATAAAAAAAATACATACCTTGTGTTTAAACGACCCCATGTCCATATTGCCATAAGATCACTGACTGTGATTTCGAACCTCGTTCAATTTTGGCTAATACAAACTAAAGAAAAGACTAAATTTGTCCTTTTGGTCTCAGTATATTCATAAGATATTAAAATAATTTCGAGAAGATTTAGATTCACTCCGCGTTTTTTGAAACACGAGGGTACCTCACTCTGCATCCGTAATTATTGTTTTAAATGATTGTAGCGGGGTTGTATCGGCTAGGTGAATGTTACACGGAGAAGAATAAGTGCTTAATATATTTATTCAGCACCAGTATTAACAATTAACAAGACAACTTACAAGGAATTGAGGAGGGTCAAATGTTGTATAGCCAAACGAAGTAAGATCAGTCCGAATATTAATCAGCTTAGTATCAACTGTTGAAGTCCTTAATCGTAGACAATTTAAGGCTATTAGACAGGCCATCTGGTCGAGTGCTGAAGAGGTGCTAGCTACTCTATCTACAACAATCGTTCTGGGTAAATTCAGAACTGTATTTTTACGGGAGTAGACTGTTCTCGTTTCACTGATAATTTCTTGCCTTGAGCAGTGGAACGAGAACAGTCTATCCCCGTAGATTAAATAAAGGGCTAATTTCAGAATTCCTTGTAGGTATACAGATCGATATACACTTGATGAAGGCTGGAATCCACACCGACGCAAACGTTAACAACAAAGACGTAAATAAAGATAAAGGTTTGTTATAGACTTTAGGACGTTAAGATAATAATGGTCGGTGAAGAATCCTCTCGGGGTTTCATAAAGCAGCGATTGTAGGAAAGAAATTGTCGGAATGGAACTTCCTCCTTACAAATGAAATATAAATAAAATAATGACGGTACAACACTGTATACGCATTGTGGCGGCTCTTAGATGTATATCCCTACACGCAAGCCGCTGGTGGCCCGCTGGATCCATAAGCATTCATTAGGCTCCGAGAGAATTAAATATTAATCTTTGAGTCTTCAGATATTTACGTGGTTCCGTAAAAGGTAAATATTTGTCGTTTATATTTGTGTTCTTAAGCATTTATTAGGTTCGGGGAAAGTAAAATAATGATCATTGAATCTTCAGATATTTACGCGGTTCGGTGATAGGTAAATATATGCCGTTTATATTTGAATCCATAAAAAATAAGCAAGATTATTATTGCTATAAAAAACACGAAAGAATAACGTCAAAAATATCTCTGAGATGTATTATGATTACTTACATTATTTACATTATTCGGACTGTTATCCTCATCTTCATTGCCATATTCACGTTTCGGCCGTTGTATACTTCGGCCTTCTTCAGATGATTAGAATTTTTCTTCAATATCTGTCTATATCTCCGAGATGAGGTTTTATATTTACTTGCATTATGTACATTTGTCGGACTGTTTTCCTCGTCTTCATTGTCATGTTCACAAAGTTTCGGCCGTTCTACGCTCCAGCCTTTATGTCTATGTGTCTCTATATATCTGTCTATATTTCTGAGATGAGGTATTATGTACATTATTTACATTATTCGGACTGTTATGCTCATTTTCATTGCCATGGTCCAGTGGATAATGACGTTTATTAGATCCAGTGACTAGACTCGAATAATTGCGTGTTCAATCCCAGGCCACTGCATTGGTGAACCAAAATTTGGAAATTTGGGTTAAAGGGAAATAACTGAGACCTCTCAAAGAGGCATGGTACGTGGAACTAGAACAATATACACCGGTGGATGAAGTAAAGAGAAAGCCGGGGCGTACATGTCCGAAACGTTGTGAACATGGCTATGAAGATGAGGATAACGTAAAATAATGCAAGTAATCGTAATACTTTATCTCAGGAATCCAATCACCTGAAGAATGCCGGAGCGTACAACGGCCGAAACGTTGTGAATATAGCAATGAAGATGAGGATAACATTCCGAATAATGTAAATAATGCGAGTAATCATAATACCTCATCTCAGAAATATAGACAGATATATAGAAAGACAGACACATAAAGGCCGGGGCGTACAACGGCCAACACGTTGTGAATATGATGAAATGAGGATAACAGTCCGAATAACGTAAATAATGCAAGTAATACCTCATCTCAGAGAGCCAATCACCTGAAGAGGCCGTAGCGTACAACGGCCGAAACGTTGTGAATATGACAATGAAGATGAGGATAACAGTCCGAATAATGTAAATAACACAAGTAAATAAAAGAAAGTTAATATAATAAAGTAAATTGAAAGAGAAAAAAATCTATTCAACATGTTTTTTGGATTTTACAAGAAAGTAAATTTTGCACGTATTAAAGATTGCACTGTTTTTTTTCAACAGGACGATGAGGGTTTCAGTGTTTTCGACAGTGAGTTGGAGGCTGGGGCATTTCATTTACGGAAGATCTATAGAAGGTAGTAAAAGAAAGTTAGATGAAAGGACTAATCATCAGTTGCAAAAAGACAGAATGTATGGATGTCAGCAAAATAAACAGCACAAGACGCAAACTACGACTTAGAGACACAAAAAATAAACCAACACAGAAGGTTAAATATCTAGCAAATGTTTTAATATGCGTCATAGAAACCTGTTTTGGGATAGAGAAAGATGCCTCTCAAACGCTAAGCAAAGTATTAGGAAATAGAAACGTTTCATTAGACAATGAAAAATTGTTGAACTGTTATGTAATGTAGGTTCTCCTATATGGCAGTGGATGCTGGACAATCACGTGACAGATCGCTAAGAGATTTGAGGCAACAAAAATGTGGTTCTATAGAAGGATGCTGTGAATACAATGATGGAACTTTATAGAAAACGGGAACAAAAAGGAACGTAGTATCAAAGGCATTTAAAATTTCCAGGGCACATAATGAGGAAAGAGGGCTTGGAGAATTTGACACTCGCAGGGCATATTGAAGGCAATAGGAAAGGGCGGAGGAAAGCATCTTATGTCAATAGTTGACAGAACCAGGATTAGGAGACATAGCAAAAGGGCAAAGTTTACAAAGAGCTGCAAAGGAGAGAAATTGTGGAGAGCAATGATCACCAACGTTCTAAAGGCACACAGCATCAGAAGAAGAGGAAGGAGGAAGAAAAATAAGAAGAAGAAAGTGAGGAGGAGGAAGAAGAAGAGGAGGAGGAGGAAGAATAAGAGGAGGAGGAAGAGGAGGAAGGAAATGAGGGGGAGCATGAAGAAAAGAAGAGGAGGAGGAGAAAGAAGAAGAGGAGGAAGAAGAAGAGGAGGAGGCTGAGGAGGAGGAAGAAGAAAATGAAGGGGAGGATGAAGAAAAGAAGAGGAGGAGGAACAAGAGGTGGAGTAGGAGGAAAAGAAGAGGGGGAGAAGAAGAAGAAGAAGAAGAAGATGAGGAGGAGGAAGAGGAGGAAAAGGAGGAAGAAGGAGGAGGAGGAAGAGGAGGAGGTGGAGGAGGAAGGAAAGGAGGGGAGGATGAAGAAGAGGAGGAGGAGGAAGAATAAAATGAAGGGGAGGATGAAGAAGAGGAGGAGGAATAAGAGGAGGAGGAGAAAAAGAAGAGGAGGAGGGAGGAGAAGAAGAAGAGGAGAAGGAAGAAGAAGAAGAAGAAGAGGATGAAAAGGAGGAAGAGGATGAAAAGGAGGAAGAAGGAGGAGGAGGAGAAAGAAGAGGAGGAGGAAGAAGGAAAGGAGGGGAGGATGAAGAAAAGATGCGGAGGAGGAGGAGGAGAAGGAAGAAGAGGATGAGGAGGTGGAAGAAGAAGAGGAGGAGGAAGAAGAAAAAAAATGAGGATGAGGAAGGCCTGGAGATATACATACTACTTGGGAGGAGGATACGGGTAACGAACCCTTAGTGTTAATAATGAGAGTTACATGTGCTTCGTTTGTTCTGTAACCAGAGAACTACATAGCAGGGTTTCCGCTCACCGCTATGCCAGCTGGAGTCACGACAAAACCACTAATCAGCCGGAACCCAGCATTAAGATGGTGTAGATTACAATAGGTTACTTACTGGGTGTTAAAAAGCTTCTCCTGTTGGGTTGATTTCCCTCTGATTTCGTATGTTAACCTCCTTATTGCGCCTTCTCCGTCTAACATTTTTACCATTGATGTGAATTTGAACGATTTGTTGTCGGCACTCGCTCGTATCCGGGCATCGGTATCATCAACCTCACTTCCTTTCTCTCCCGTGGTGGCGGTGGCGGAGATGGTTGAGGCTCAAAGAGAGTTTGACGAGGCCATTTTCGGTAGACATCTCTGCGCGACGCCCACACACTTAGGCAGAAGCACCTCCCTCGCGGCAAAGATGGATTCAGACAGGCGAGATACGGCAAACCTAGTTGCATTGAGATGTCGGATTCTTGCGCTGTCAAGATCTGCCCTGGTTACGCTAACTCGACGGACGCTGACATCTTCCACCGGTTTGGCAGCTGAGATCTTTGCCTATTCCACCGTTGGAGGCTTCGGGTTTTTTTTCACGTACTGTCTCGTCCTTTCTCTTCGACCTTACCGCCATGCGTGGCCCTGCATGAGTTGAAATATCCAATCATTTACTAAGTGTAAATAAGTAGTTGTGTACGTTGGCTTGGGAGAATAGTAATTATCTTAGGAAAGGTGATCTTGGGAAAAAACCTGGGCGTAGATTAATATTTGGATAATATTCAATGGCGGCACTTTCGAGAATTTTCCTTCTGAATGAGTTATTTTCTTTTCTATGAGTGTAGCATTTTTTAAAATCAAAATTGTGGTTGAATTTATTTTTATGTATGACTAGAGCATTAGTTAAGTTGTTTTTTGTGAGGTGGTCTCTTTTGTGCTCATAGTCCGATTCACGCTCTATACTGTTTTTTTTTAAACTGGTGTAGAGGTTTATTTCTGGTTTCCTGTTTAAGATAGGGTTTCCGGTTCCTTCTAAAGTATTTTTTTTCTCTTTCATACCAATTAACTTCTTGCGTCTTAGTGATATTATCTCCTTCTTTGAGGTGAATTGATAAAAAAAAATAACAAAAAAGGACATTTGGTTCAAGGTGTTGTACTAGCATCTCGACAAGTTTTCATGACAGAATCTATTTTACACGTTTATAATTCTACCATCCGTCCATTCATTGAACATTAACGTCACATTTGGTTTGGTGCTTCCGTTATGTATCTCGAGATTGTTGATAAAATCTAAAGAATAATCTTGGAATGATCTTAGAATGTTATCGTCGCTGACCTGTCATCTCGGATTCAATCACTTTCAAACCGCCATATTATAGCTTCCATCTTTCTTTTCTATAAATATTTTCATTAAACTTATGAGCTTTATTCTTTCACGAATTTAAATTGGCAGTTTGGTCTCATTATTTTTTATATATATATATATATATATATATATATATATATATATATATATATATACAGTGCTATTTGATAAAAGTGACTCAACCTGATTTTTTTTAATAAAAAATACTTTTTTGTCTATTGTTTCGGGGTTAAATAATTTTTAATCTTAATAATATAAAGACCCTTCAAGACCACCTAGGAAAAGGTTTATTCACCCTAAGGTATTCTATTGATAATTATAAATTTGTGTATATATATATATATATATATATATATATATATATATATATATATATATATATATATATATATATATATAATCGAATATTTAAGTTTTCAGTTTCACTCGATAAGCAGTTATCAGTGTAGAATTTTAAAATGCTGTTAACTCATATAACAACGCTTATAAAACACATATATCCAGCTAACAATACAATATTCTTGTCTGGGCTATGACGAGCGAAACATCACACAATTTTAAATCGATCTTAAATCGATAAGTATTGTGGACTGTTTATATTTGTAAATTCGATTCTAATTGTTTCTTCTCTCGCACTTCTCGCTTGTGGGACTATTTGTCCGGCTTCTTACTTTCCTGTGAACAATGTTCTGCGTACATTTAAATGTTTAAAGGTAAAGCACAATAGAAAACTGTATTATTAACCGACGCGTTTCGTCCAATGTGGACTTTTCAAGGCAAAAGCGAAATAAATTTATTGAAAACAAAGTAACTATTAACAACAAAACAAAATGTCCTTAGCAACTAGAAGAATTAGGAAAACTCTATTGTATTCATATAGTCAAGTGAAAATTACGTCAAGTACTGTCATGTGTAGAAATTTTGTTTTTATTCTTGTGTTGACGGATTCAACCATTTTTTTTAATTTTTGATATAGTTGTGCACGTTGGCTCGGGAGAATAGTAATTATCTTAGGAAAGGTGATCTTGGGAAAAAACCTGGGCGTAGATTAATATTTGGATAATATTCAATGACGGCACTCTCGAGGATTTTCCTTCTGAATGAGTTATTTTCTTTTCTATGAGTGTAGCATTTTTTAAAATCAAAATTGTGGTTGAATTTATTTTTATGTATGACTAGAGCATTAGCTGTTTTTTGTGAGGTGGTTTCTTTTGTGCTCATATTTATAAAATAAATTGCCAAATTCTTCCTCACAATATATTGGAGAAACAAGCAGAAATTTAAAAAAAAAAAAACCCAAAATCGCATCTATGAGCACAAAAGAGACCTCTCCAGAAACTCATTGTTCGTTTATATTACTTGGATTATTAATAGACTTAGCTTATTTAATGCCGACAAGATTTTTATTACTGGTAATATTTTTGTTCAAACTTTTATTGCAGGTAATATTTTGTCTTTAATGTATTGCTGGTAATAATTTTTTACAACTTTTTTTTTATCAATTTTTATACTTTCATAGTGTTTTGACCCCTATATTTTTTGAGGGGTAACTATTTGCCTATAGTTGGGACCCAAACAGATGCTACCACCCCGGGTCATAAATTATGAGGCGGGTCCACGTTCCTCAAAACCTTCTAATCAAAGACCTTGCTGTCGGATGTAGTTTATGGCCTTACTCTGGACGCGGATGTAGTTTATCGGCAAACCCAGGACGGAGGTATGTTTTGTTGACTATCCATGAAGAAGGCCGTAGCAAGGAATAGACCAAACGATCTGAATATAAAAATCAAGATGAGGATATTAGTCCCAATGGAAAGACATGTCATAATAATGCTTAAATATCTAAAAAAAAAATTGGTCATACTTTAATTTTAGAGCATTTTTGAAAAATATCCAATTTAGATTTATTTATTGCCAATCACATGATATATACTATGTAATTCATAATCCTTGATAAAACCTTTTTCTTATTTTCAATCTAATTTTAAATTAGAGTCATTAGCAATGCGTTTACACGATGAATGTAACAAGGAAACATCATAGATCGAAAATTTATGCCATTTATTTATGTTCATATCTATCTATCTATCTATCTATCTATCTATCTATCTATCTATCTATCTATCTATCTATCTCAGTCTGTTCATTATCTATCTATCTATCTATCTATCTATCTATCTATCTATCTATCTATCTATCTATCTCAGTCTGTTCATTATCTATCTATCTATCTATCTATTCATCTATCTATCTATCTATCTATCTATCTATCTATCTCAGTCTGTTTATTATCTATCTATCTATCTATCTATCTATCTATCTATCTATCTATCATGAATGTCCCTTTTCTACTTCAATGTTCTCTCATCCACCTGCTTAAGCCCGCTAGGTATGTCATAGGTTGCTTTCCCCTGTCTCTCTTTCCCTACATTCGACCTGTGGGTTTCAGATTCTCCAAGCCCTCTTTTCTCATTACGTGTCCCAGAAATTTCAGCTACCTCTTCCCGATGTTAAGTATAAGCCATTTCCTTGTTTGCATCCTCTCCAAAACATCATCGTTGCCCACTCGCTCGATCCATGTTATCCTTATTCTGTAGAGCCATACCTCCGTTGCCTGGAGTCACTTCTTCATCTATGACAAGACCGTCCCACATTCGCTGCCGTAAAGGACGACACATATCATGTAGCAGCCCATCGTAAAAAACACCAACAGGAGAAATCCTTCTCAAAGAATGTAAATATAGCAATATATACACAAGGAATGTGGTGAAAAGAGAAAATCTGTGTAAGAAAACGACAGATATGTACCAGATATTCATCCAAGGAATTTTTTTCTCCTCGATTGTAACATTGTATACAAGTGTCAGATTGCCGTAACTCCAGACGAAATCAAGCTCCACAGACAGAAATCTGGGACCTTTGACCTTAGTGGATTTATTTCCCAGTTATTAAATTAAGCATAAACTCAACGTTGCCAGGATCATTTTGCGATCACTGTAAATAAGAAAAATTTTAAAAAATGTGGGCGTCTTTAACATATAATATTCGCCCATTCTCACTCTTCTAAATGCCGTGTAGCACTTCAGGACGTTGGAAATCATGGCTCTTCACAATTTCCTTTCTTTTGTAGAACTTAATAAATTTGTCTTTTTTATTTAACACTCCTAAACCTTGTCTTGTCATTAATGGCATTTCTCCCCGGTCTTTTGAACGGTAGTAGAGGTTTATCCCCTGTTTCCTGTTTAGGATTGGATTTCCGGTTCATTCTAAAGTCTACTTCAAATCAATATTTCTAGCATCTCTTCCTAAACTCTGAATTTTTATTTATTATTTATCTAATTAATTTATTGTTCTTCAAGAGGAGTAGATAGGTTTGCCTATCGTCTGGTTCAAACACTTCCCCGTTCTTTTGAAAAGGAATAGTGGTTTATCCCTTGTTTGCTGTTTAGGATTGGGTTTCCGGTTCCTTCTAAAGTCTAATTCAAATCTATATTTCTAGCATCTCTGCCTAAACTCCGAATTTTTTATTTACTATTTATTTAATTATTATATCGTTCCTCAAGAGGAGTAGATAGGTTTGCCTATCGTCTGGTTCAAAAACTTCCCGGTCTTTTGAAAAGGAATAGCGGTTTATCACTTGTTTTCCTATTTAGGATTGTGTTTCTGGTTTCTTCTAAACTCTACTTCAAATCTATATTTCTAGCATTTCTGCTAAAACACTGTATAATTATTTCATAATTATTTTATTTTATTGTTCCTCAAGATTAGTAGAAATGTTTGCCTATCGTCTGGCTCAAACACCTCTTCGGTATTTTGAAAAAGAGTAGAGGTTTATCCCTTGTTTGCTGTTTAGGATTGGATTTCCATTTCATTCTAAAGTCTACTTCACATCTATATTTCTAGAATCTCTTCCTAAACTCTGAATTTTTATTTACTATTTAATTATTTTATTGCTCCTCAAAATGAGTAGATAGTTTTGCTTATCGTCTGATTCAAACACCTCCCCCCCCGGTCTTTTCAAAAGACGTAGAAGCTTTTCCTTTGTTTATTTGAGAAAATAACATTTATCTCTAATTATTTTCTACAAATATATATAATTTTTTTCTTGTTTCCGTATTGAAGAAAAATTAAATTTTATATAAGTTTTTTTCTATTTTTTTAAGATAAATTTTATGCATTCTTGTCCGAATGTCTAGGATGAGGATTTATCATTACTTGCATTATTTAGGTAGCATGATGGAGTAATGGATAGCGACTCGGATTGGGAAAACGTAGAGCCGAGTTCGATTTCTAGTAAGAGACATTGCATTTGCTTACATGAATTATTTTCTTCACCGCCCCAGCTATGGGTAAATAGTAGGACAGACTGTGTAGCAACCGGTCTAGGAGAAGGAAAACTCTGAATTGAAACATGCCCAAGAAACACCTGTAGTATGTATGGTGCCCGTACGACCCTTGTGGGTCACGGGATTCGAGATTGTGATCGTGCCACTTTATATTCGGACTATTGTCCTTATCTTTGTAGTTCTATACCCAAGTCTATTTCGATCTAGGTAACCTAGAGGGAAATCCGAACAGAACACTTTATTTAATTTACTGGGGTAGACTGTTCTCGGGATATCTTGTCTTGAGTCTCTTTATTGCTCGCCTGTTTCAAGTAAACACTGCAATAAATGAACAGTACTAAATAAAAAGACGAAATTAACGATATCGTTAGACATAAGCAGTGGAACGAGAACAGTCTACCCCGTAGATTAAATAAAGTGTTCAGTTAGGGATTCTCTGTATTTACCAAGATCGATATACACCTGAAACGCCGTGATGACAATGACAAAGATGGGGACAATAATCCCAAGATAACAAGTGAAATAATTTAAATAAATAGTTTAAATAAATTTCATGATGATTGATTAAATAATTATTTTTTATTAAATATTTTTGAATAGGTTTCCATTATTATTTTCTTTAAAAATGGAAACTAATTTAAAAATATAACATAATATTTCACTGTAATTTAAAAAAAAAACAACGTATTTATATCATATTTTAGCCAAATCTTCTTATAATAAAAATGTTTCTGGAAATTGATTTGATGTAATGAATATACATACACCTGGGTTCCCCCCTGACAGAAATACGATTGGCTGGTGTCAGCCATAAATACAGACGGATGTGGAGGTACATCGCCTACGCCTATTGCCTTCGCCTATTGCCTACGCCTATTGCATACCACTACGACGAGGACAAATCCATTACGGTTACCTGCTAGATTGTCCTACTCGGTCACAGTAGTCCAAAACCACTTTGCTACTTCGAACAAATATATCCCTTTCCGGGACATATCACGATTAGACTGTTATCTTGTAGGATTTTAGTAGCATTTCAAAATATATGTTTTTTTTTCTTTAAGACGGATCAAAGTCGGCAGTAAATAAATCAGTTTTATTGGTGAAAATTTATTTATTTCTCTATTGGATCATGTCATTTGAGTCATGGCAATTATGCATGAAAAATAATATCACCCAAATATCCGCTAAGGCTTCGACGGCACACCGACACGCGATGATCAAAATTTTTGATGACGTGTCTACAGAGTTACTCCTCGATCTTACCAATATGCCTTTTATTTCATCCTTCTGCTGATAAATTGTTATTGGCTTGTTGGCATAGAATTTACTTTTGAGATGATCCCCAAAGGAAGAAATCTTAAGACGTCAAGTCGCATGATTGTGCTGTCCAATTGACTTCGCTGTTTCAAGAGATGATGCGACCTGAGAACTTATTCAAATTATGTTTCAGCGTCCATTTTCGTAATAGGCTTCGATGACTTTAACACGTTGTTTGATTGTTAATCTTTCCATGGTTGAAATTGCCAAAGACTTAAGTTCTTAAATCTGAAAGAAAAAAGAAAAAAAATCATTAGACGCTTAAACTTAATTCGCATTTAAAATCGGCCCAAGTTATTGAAGTCTTTACATGTGAATTTTAGCACAAAAATAATTCCATTGAAAATTATGCTTTTTTTTTTTTTTTTGTACAAATATAAATATACATTTTGCCTTTACCGCATTATGGAAAATTAATAAACTGTTACAGTCGCTAGATGTGGCCGCAAGTTCTATTCTAATAGTTCCTTCTTTTCTTTCACTTCTCCCCTGTGAAAGGCCCTTCCAGTTTCTTGCCTCCCCTGCTTCCGTACGATCTTGGAAAATCTCAATGCAACCTTAATCGCCAATTGTTATTTATATTGCAACGACATCTGTTCTTTCTTTCTCAATTGCCATCTGAATCATTTAGTGTCATTTCTCCTCAATAAAGTCTTATCATTCTCTTTCACTCCCAGTAACCCCTTGCGTCTTAGGGGCATTATCGCCATCTATCTTCCTGAAACTGTTATTTTATTGTCCTTTCTCCTCACTAAAGTCTTACCATCTGAGTCCTTTAGTGTCATTTCTCCTCAATAAAGTCTTCTAATTCTCTTTCATTCCCAGTAACTCCTTGCATCTTAGTGGCATTATCGCCATCTTCTATCTTCCTGAAACCTGTTATTTTATTGTCCTTTCTCCTCACTAAAGTCTTACCATCTGAATCCTTTAGTGTCATTTTTCCTCAATAACGTCTTCTCATTCTCTTTCACTCCCAGTAACTCCTTGTGTCTTAGTGGCATTATCGTCATCGTCTGTCTTCCTGAAACCTGTTCTTTTATTGTCCTTTCTCATCACTAAAGTCCTCTCCTTCTTCAACTAAATATATTTTGAACGGAGTTGTATGCCTTGAAGTAAAAATAAAATGTATTGGTCATTTTGCTATAAAATGTATTGCTGTAATTTTATTATAAATATGTAGTGTTGGTAATTTTTTATATAAAAATGTATTGCTAGTATTTTTACCATAAAAATATATATTCTATACTTTCATAATCTTTTGTTTTTGTTTGGTGGTTAACTATTTGTCCATATATGGGACACTAATAGGCGCTGCCACCCTGGTTTACGGTTGACCTGGGAACAACAGCAATTAAAAGGTTGTTCCAAGTTCCTCAAAACCTCCAATCTTCTGATCAGATGCCTTGCTGTAGTTTATCGTCATGCCCAGGACTAAGTACTGTTTTCAGTTTAAATGTATAAAATCTTGCTAGTAAAACGATTCTTCAGGAAAACAGTTTTCTCAAGTCTAGTAACTCCTATCACTACTCCCAATATTGAAGATGGTTTCCTTCCTAACCTTTTCTTTGGAGTAGTGTGGAATGTCCGAATCATGATTATGTCATTGTTTTCTCTTCGTGTAACACATGCCCACACCATTTTAGTCGTTGCCGCTGTTGGAAGTCATGAAATGGTGAGGTTTTTATGATTTGGTCTCTGTTTTTGATTTTGCAGCGCCAGTCAACGAGGTTTATAGGAGGGTTGTTCTCGTAAGAGATTCATGTTTAATTCGCATAAAGCTATTTTAAATTATGGATTTAAGATGATAGTTTATATACTAGGGCAGGTCGTTTTGGGAAGCGTGGTATTTCACTTAATTTGAAATTTGGGGTTTCACCTTTTAAATAAACTGACGAAAGTAGTTTGCCAAATCGTTACCGTTTTTTGAGGAAACGAGTGTAAAATTAAATTTAGGTTTAAAATTGTAGCGTTGGAAATTCATTGCGATCATCAATGAAAATTTATAAATTGCTGTTGTTTTATAAATTGTACATGAGCAAGACGCATGGCACAAGGACATTATTACTAAATCATTGTGCCATCAAATAAGACATTCATTTTCTTCAAAGGTAAATTATACTGAACAATTTAGCTATATTATGATTTAATATGTTATACAGTGCAGTGGTTTTAGTTAGATTTTCTATAAACAATGCAAATTTAAAATATTTTGTCATATATTTTGTTCATAAGAGTCTTATGATGTTATATATATTTTATCATTTTTTTTTATTAATTATGATCTAACTCATCATCTAACAAATCTTATTCACTGAGTAGCCTTTTTTTGTAAAACTAAAAAAGGTTTTACAAAGATTTTACTTATCGAATATAGTAAAAAAAAATGCATATTTTGTTTGTGGTGATTCATAATTAGAATTCTGGTTTGAATATATTTTCCATTCATTGTATCTAATACAAAAGATATCAACTTTATTTGGACGTACTTTTGAAATAGCAAAATTTTGAAGTCTGTTTGTAAGCAAAAACCTGCAGAAATTAGGAATTTCTGTGCATTTTTAAAACTGCCATGATAAATAATGACACAAAATACTTTTTCCAAATCTTTACCGTTTTTTAAAGAAACGATTTTAAAGATTGTTTAGGTTCCAAATCGTAGCATTGGAATTTAATTCCGGTGATCAGTGAAAGACTTCTAGCAGAGTCTGATAAAATTGATAACTTACTGAAGCTTTACAAATTGTATATGGACAAGATGTATGGTCAAAACACATTATTACTAAATCATTGTGCCATCAAATAAGACCTTCATTTACTTCAAAGGGAAATTATACGGAACAATTTAACGATATTATGATGTAATATGTTATACAGTGCAGTAGTTTTAGTGAGATTTTCAATAAACAATGCAAATTTAAAACATTTTATCTTACAATTTGTTCCCAGTAGTATTATGGTGTTATATACACTTTTATCTACTTTTTTTTTGTTTTTATGATCAAACAAATAACCTATCACATCTTTTTCACTGAGTAGCCTTTTTTTAATTTTTGACAATTCTTTTTTACACAGTTGTTACTTATCGAAAACAGTAAAAAATTGTTTATTTTGCTTGTGGAGATTCATAATTAGAATTCTGGTTTGAATATATTTTCTATGCAATGTATAAAATACAAAATATGTCAACATTATTTGGATTTATTTTTGAAATAGTAAAAATTTTAAGTTAGTTTCTAAGCAAAAAACCTGCTGAAGTTAGTGTACATTTTCAGACGACATTAAAACTAAATCATCAAAAGTTGGTAAAAGCTATAAATTTAATTTTTAGTGGCAGTACTTACCACATCACAGTTTTCTCATCGAGTGCAATGATGATTATTTTTTTTTTTTTACAAAAAGTTAAAAAATCAAACTGCCCTATTTTACAATGCATTCTTTCGGCCTTTTTATCGGAATGTTTCATTTGGTATATTCTCTGGACTTTATTGCGTTTTATATTACAGATACTAGTCTTTAGATGTCAGTCTGCTTTAAAGATTCCTTAAAAACAAATGCATTAATATTTTGACAAGATAAAATGTAAATATGTCATTTGTAACAATTCTTTCTTAGAAGTCATTGAAATGTGCATGTTTTAAAAGTTTAATATGCAAGACATCAAGATATCATTTCGTTTTGCTAAGATAAGAGTGAATTTATCTATCTCTCTCTCTCTCTATCTATCTATCTATCTATATATATATATATATATATATATATATATATATATATATATTGATTTTTATACGATCACTATCTACGTATGAATTAATCGCAGTTTCATAAATCTGTATATTTAGATACATTTGCCTGCATATATATATGAAGACTATGCACATATATACAAGCTATAGATGAATTTATACTTTACATAATGTCCACACTATATATATATATATATATATATATATATATATATATATATATATATATATATATTTAGTTGGATTGATGTGAATAGCGTAAAGCCAGAGTCACAAACTCACAGCAATCCAACAATACGTAACGCGCATATATAATATTTAAATATATATATATATATAAGGCAGGATGTGTGTGTGTGTATGTGTGTGTGAGTGTGTGTGTGTGTAACGAATGCACGGCCGCAATTTTCGACGGATTTGCACCAAAATTTACGTGCACATGCTCCAAGTTGCATTTCCCAACTCCCATCGGTAGTGGAAATAATCGATTTTTTCATGCTTCTACGGCTGTTTTCATGTAGTTTCCGGCCATTTTCTACTGGCCAGAGGGAGAGCCTATAGCTGGCTGCCACGAATAGGCAGGAAGGTTCTATTGGCCAGCGTGAGAGCCAACAGTTGACTGACACGAATTTTAACTAGCATGCAAAAAAATCGATAGCTGCATTCGTCACAAGTGGGAAAAATTTAAATCTGCATGGCACTTTACTCCAATTGGCTCATTCGCTTGCTTAAACTCAACGTTGATTCTGATTCCGCAGAACTGGGTTGGTGAAAAAGTACTTGTTGTTAAAAAGTCACGACGGTTGTTAACATTCGTTTTTTTCATTTGTTTAGTTCTTTTTCGTAACAGTCACGAGTCCTTTTTTAAAGCTGATCGTCTACATTAGACAAGGAAGGGCAAAAATATTTTAAGTCAAGTGGTAGCGATTGCTGTATGAGTCGTACGATTTTTGAATCAAGCACTGGCAACGCCGGGCCATGCTGTATATATATATATATATATATATATATATATATATATATATATATATATATATATATATATATATATTTGAATTTATACTGGAAATAGTAAATTTGAAATCAGTTTGCAAGCAAAAAACCTGCGGACATTAGGTATTTCTGTGTATTTTTCAGGTGGTCTTTTGAAATTAAATTCTCAAGAATGGGTAAAAGCTATAAAACTAATTTTTGGTATCAGTACTTATCTCACCAATCCGCAGTTTTCTTATCGAGGGCAATGTTGATTTAATTAAAAATTGAAAAATCAACCTGACTTATTTTATACAGCAGCCACTTTAGATATTTCTGAAGAAGTTTGGCCTCATGAAGGACGTCTTTTTATACGCATTTTGCCCCAAGCAAGGTGGGAGTACCACTAGCACGCGAATGAGTGTAAGAGTTAAGAGGGGTGTTTTTGGAAAGGATATAGAGAAGGACGGGGATAAGGATCAAAGTATCAGAAGATGTCGATTGACATTACATTTGAATATTTGAAGATTATAATCTTCAGGGAAGCAAATAAGAGGAAGGGAGTTCCACTGTCGGGAGGTTGCGAGAGAAAAGGCTATTAGAGTAGAAGAGGCGGTTACATTTAATTGCTTCTACAGTGAAAGAGTGGGACCGAAACGCCAACCTAGTAACACGCTTAAGTTCATGCAGTTGGGGTACCAGTGAAAGTAGCTCGTCAGAAGAGATGCCACGAAAATATTTGTAGAAAAGACAGAGGGAAGATACATCCCTCCTGTGAGAAAATGACGAGATGCCAGATCAGGACCTATGACATTGCATATCCGTCTCTGCATTTTGTCTAGGACCTCGAGATGAACAGCAGGGGCTCAAGACCATATATGGTAACAGTATTCAATGCAAGGACGAATTTGAAGGAGAGAATCAGACGAGAAAAAACTTCGACACGACTCAGAGAACCGGCTTTCAACGAATCTATTTAAGAACAGGACTTTTTTAGGTTAATGTTGTTAGTCTTGAGGCCGTTTGCGCTATTGGGCAAAACTAGTCCTATTGTAGCTTATTCTATTACATATTCCCTAAGTATGTCATAATTGGTATATACCCAGAGTTATTTGAAGTGTTTAATATTTAGGGACGAGGAGCTTCTGTTTGCAAAACTATTGGCTTCTTTCTTTTAAATTTAAATCTCTGGAATGTATTATTTGTTTCCATCGTTTTCCGACTTCAAGAAAACGTGCGTGAGGCAAGAGATCACGTGTAAAGAAAAGCTAAAAAAAAAAGAAAGAAAGGCTGGGCTCTGATGATATAACCCGCACAGTTCCGTCGTAAGTTAATACCATGATTGAATAACGTGATCAAATTGTCGCGGCTTCATTACCCTAGTCTTGATGTCCCTTCAAGCGCGTCTATGTGACGTCTTTTTTCCGGTGTCCGGTCGAGGGGGGTCACTGAAGCTATTATGAACACCCAACATTAGAAACAAAAATACGTAAGAAGAAAAAATATTTATCTGATCATATGGCGACCCCCACAGAGCATGAAGAGCAGAAAATATAGAGGCGATACACGTAAATGAAAGCTCCCTCAGGTTAAAGTTCACAGGTTAGTTTCGCAGGACTTAGTTTCAGTGGGGTTTACAGAAATCTGACACCTGAAATCATATCAAATAGACAAAAGAAAACAAAATAAAACACGGAATACTGATCATTTCTACTTTTATATCTGCAACAAACGATTTTATTTTCCTTCCAAAGAGTAAAAATTTTATCTTCAAGAATTGTTTCGTGATCTACCTAAACCGTGATTCCCAAAGAGGGCAGTACCTACCCATCAGCGGAACGGTGAAAAAAAAATGGTACAATTAAAGCAGATTAGAATTTACTTGAAAAGACAGAGTGGCATCAGAACCAATTAATATTTTCCTTTTTTTTATATTATATATAAGAGTATAGTTTCAGTACAGTCGTCTAACTAGAAAATTGAATCTGCAATGTTATTGGTCCTAACCTGGCATCACGGCTTCAGTCCCTTTTATACTGCCGTACCTTAGTTCCCCAGTGCCGTTACTATAAGTATTTTCTACATTATTTACATTATTCGGACCATCGTCCTCATCTTTGACGACATATTTATTACAACTTTTCGGCCTTCTTCAGGTGGTTGGAATGTAGAACTGGACCATTTATTTCACTCACTGGGGTAGACTTATATTCCTTGCATGTGCCATGTCTAATGGATGTGCTTTATACACTGAGCCATGTGTCCTTGAAAACACATGGCTCAGTGGATAAAGGCGTTGGTGATATGGCGACAAAGATGAGGACCCAAAGTGTGTGAGTTCAGTACCCGGTTAAGGCAGTTATCTCCTGTTAATTTCCCTCTGAAAGTTCTCCACTGCCTTGACCGGGTATTGAACTCACACTGTTTGGGTCATGTCACTGGATTTAACCAACGCCTCAAGGACACATGGCACAATAAATAAAGGCGTTAGTTAGATCCAGTGACAGGAACCAAAGATTGTGAGTTCAATACTCGGTAAAGGCAGTGGAGAACTTTCAGAGAGGAATTAACAGGAGATAACTGATAACTGACATCCATTAAACATGGCACGTAGAACTAGAACAGTGTACCCCTGTGAGTGAAATAAAGGGTTCAGTTCGACATTCCAACCACCTGAAGAAGGCCGGAGCGTACAACGGCCGAAACGTTGTAATAAATATGGCGACAAAGATGAGGACAATAGTCCGAATAATGTAAATTATAAATAAGGGACAATTTTGCTTACACACAATTTGGGCAATATTGCTGTTACAGTATCAGGTATTTGCACATTTTAAGCGGCACACATAGTGAATGACGTTCTGCTCTTCAGGAAGCAAAAGAAAGAAAGAATCTAATCTATTAGGGACAGGCTAGAGGTTCTTATCCGTACCGTTAAAGATAGGCAAAGGTACAGGCGGAATGTAGGCCGACCAGATCGGTTACATAGTTATATATAATGATTTTCTAAACCCGGCTTAGATGTGGCACAAGGCCGAAAGTATGGAGTAACCAGTGAGGATTGAACTCACTAAGTCGTAATTGATCTAGCAAGACAAGCTTTCTAACCATTACACCACGTCGAGGTTTTTTATATATATATATATATATATATATATATATATATATATATATATATATATATATATATATATATATATATATATATATATATATATATATATATATATATATATATATATATATATATATATATATATATATATATATATATATATATATATATATATATATATATATATTGTTTCTTATTTATATATATATATATATATAATAAACAAAAACCAACAAACGAAGGATAAGAAAGAAAGAAAGTTTGTGAGTCTAATTAAAATGTACAACACCAACTACCTTTTTGCGAAGGATGACTTACTTAGCAATTTGGAGAGGAAGAGGAACAAAAATGTAAATACTCCTTCATAAGACGCACACATACATATATACAATGTCATCCACATACAGTCTTGTTTCGCTGTATTAGAGTTCATCAGTGCGGCTAGACACCCGATTGTTTCAAGCCGGGACAGAAAACCGACCGATTTGGCACCAGTAGAACTTTCTACCTCCGAACTCTCAGGGCACAGCAGAGGGAAAGGGAAATTTCAGCGTATTATTTTTTACGAATGAAAACAAACGCCAAACAGCCATAGTGCTCAATTCCTTTTCAATGAAGAGCGTTGTGTTAGTGGAGACGGCTGCTGTTTAGAATTACCCTATCTCTCAACAGTGCTCAACCGAAATTTTTCGAGAGTATAATATATATATATATATATATATATATATAAGTTTTATTAAAGACAGCTGAAAAGTTACTGCGATTAAGATTTTTATTCGAATTTTCTTGTCTTTGTATAAGTCTTTTGTTTTCTGGACTTATGTCCAGAAAAGTAAAGAATATATAAAAACTGTCCACATATTCTATATATCTGAGCGTTACTCTATTAACCATTCTTAAGATTTAAAAAAAAAAAATGTATTCGTAGATTTTTTATATGCGTATATTTATTGTCTCATCTAAAAAGAAGGATAAAAATAATAGAATCATTGATAATAAAAAAGAAGAAAAACACGATACTTAATAATATCAACTAAGAACACGGCCACAATGTTCTGAACGTGTTCGAAAATAAGAAAAATTTGCCGTCACTATAGATAGACATATTTTTAAAAAATATACATATTCAGTTAAGAAAAACATGCCTGAAAATGACTAATAGTATAGCCAAAAGCGCTCGGATATATAGAACAGTTCAATTTATAGACAGATTAGGAAACACTTAGACAAATACAAATAAAATTAATAAAAAGCTCAATGGCAGTACCTTGTCAGTCGTGTTGAATTAATCTTATACAAGTGTATATATATATATGTATATATATATATATATATATGTGTGTGTGTGTGTGTGTGTGTGTGTATGTGTGTGTGTATGCATGTATGTATGTATGAATGTATGTATGTATGTATGTATTTCTGCTTGTTTCTCCAATATATTTGGACGAACAGTTTTAGCAATTTATTTTATAAATGCCTCAGAAATATTATTGCTATTAGTGTTTGAGGATCTGAGTATATCCATAATGCTTTTGGAAGTGTGTGTGATTATTTTAAGATTATTTAGATGGGATAGGTTATTTTGGATAGTGGACGTGACAGAGCTGGACTGTAGTATTATGCATCTGTGTTGATGAAATATTGCGGATTATTTTATTTTGTTTTGGTTGTATATTTTGTATGCCTTTCTTCTTGCATTGTGAAATGATATGGGTATTGTAGGTTTTTGAATGTGTTTTCTATGTATGTTTCTACTTTAGATACATAGAAAACATATTGATACATTCAAAAACTTTTGAAATTTTTGAATTTGTAAGTCTGATGAATTGGATCGTGATTACGATTCCAATGTAATAAATTATAACCAAGGAATATTAGTGTTTGAACCTTTTATATTATATATATATATATATATATATATATATATATATATATATATATATATATATATATATATATTTATTCCACTGGAATCATGTTGCCAAATTCAAAAAAGCTTTTTGAATTTGTAGGTCTGATGAATTGGATCGTAATTACGATTTCAATGGATTAAATTATAACCATGGAATATTAGTGTTTAAGCCTTTTTATTATATCCTTACTCTGTCCTGGACATTGAGTTCTACCTGGATTCTATCCTCTTGGAATTTTTTATTCAAAAAATATACATGTATATATGCATGTGTATGCACCTATGTATATATATACATATATTTTGCATATGTATGTGTATATTCACCACTAATATTATCTATCTATCTATATATATATATATATATATATATATATATATACATGTGTGTGTTTGTGTGTGTGTCTCTGTGTGTGTCTGTATACATATGCAAACCTGTGGTCATATATACATATACCTATATATATATATATATATATATATATATATATATATATATATATATATATATATATATATATATAGAGAGATGTATATATAGGTCTATATATATATATATATATATATATATGTGTGTGTGTGTGTGTGTGTGTGTGTGTGTGTGTGTGTGTGTGTGTGTGTTGCACAGTCTGTATCCGAACTTGTCTGTAGAGCAACCCAGGTTTTCTTTGAGAGCATTTTTCCGTCCAAGCACACACACACACACACACTTAGCTGTCTTAACAACTACGAAAATGAATCACTTATCGACTTGAAAATTTTTCTTTTTGTCTGTTTTTTTTTTTTTTAACTTTTTTTTCCATTTTTTTAAATTTATTTTATTGTTCTGCACTTTTTCTGAGACATTTAAAAAAAAAAAACTTTTATCAATTTTTGTTGCATATTTTTTTTCTTATATATTTTTTTCGTGATATGCTGGATATATGTTCGAATTCTCTGTCACGTTTTGTAAGTTGAAATGTCACTCGTTCGCGTAAGTTTTCTTTTGATATTTCTTTTTTTTTACGAATTTCATTTCTTTTAACGATAATTTTTCTATTTAGTTTATTCTTTAATTATTTTAGATTTTTTTTAATCCATTCTGTCTTTCATTTCTTCATTCCCTTATTCTTTCCGTGTTTATTTTATAGATTTTAATCTTATCTCTCTTAATTTTTCTTTCCTCAACAAATCTTGTAATATTTCATTTTCTTCTTCTCTTATTTCTTCATTCCCTTTCTTCTTTTTATCCATCTCTGAATTCTTCTTTTTTCAGCTTTTCACATAATTTACTTCTTCTTTTTCTTGTTGTCATTCTGTTTTCTTATAATTTTTCTTCTTTTAACTCGTCGCTTAATTTTTTTCTTTTTCTATGTGCATATCTTCTTCTTCCACTTCTCCTCCTCCTTCTTCGTCCTCTTCTTCTTATTTCACTTCTTCTTCTTCCACTTCTTCTTCTTCTTCTTCTTCTTCTTCTTCTTTTTTCATTTCTTTTTCTTATTCCACTTCTTCTTCTTCCACTTCTTCTTCTTCTTCTTCTTCTTTTTTCATTTCTTTTTCTTATTCCACTTCTTCTTCTTCCACTTCTTCTTTTTTCACTTCTTCCTCTTTCACTTCTTCTTCTTCTCCTTCTTTCACTTCTTTTTCTTCCAATTCTTCTTCTCCTTCTTCTTCTTCTTCTTCTTTTTCTTCTTCTTCTTCCTCTTCTTTTTTCACTTCTTCTTCTTCCACTTTTTTCGCTTCTTGTTCTTCTTCTTTTTTCACTTCTACTTTTTTCACTTCTTTTTCTTCTCCTTCTTTTACTTCTTTTTCTTCCAATTCTTCTTCTCCTTCTTCTTTCACTTCTTCTTTTTCTTCTTCTTCTTCAATTCTTCTTTTTCTTCTTTTTTTTTTCTTCTTCTTCTTCTTCTTGTCCTTCTTCTTTTTTCACTTCTTCTTCTTCTTCCAATTCTTTTCCTTATTCTTCTTCGTTCACTTCTTCTTCTTCTTCTTCTTTCACTTGTCCTTCTTCTTACACTTATTATTCTTCTTTCACTTCTTCTTCTTCTTCTTCTTCTTCTTCTTCTTCTTCTTGTTCTTCTTCTTCTTCTCCTTCTTCTTCTTTTTCTTCTTCTTCTTTTTCTTCATCTTCTTCCACTTCTTCTTCCTCTTCTTTTTTCACTTCTTCTTCTTTTTTCACTTCTTCTTCTTTTTCACTTCTTCTTCCACTTTTTTCGCTTCTTGTTCTTTTTCTTTTTTCACTTCTTCTTTTTTCACTACTTTTTCTTCTCCTTCTTTTACTTCTTTTTCTTCCAATTCTTCTTCTCCTTCTTCTTTCACTTCATCTTCTTCTTTTTCTTCCAATTCTTTTTCTCCTTCTTCTTTCACTTCATCTTCTTCTTTTTCTTCTTCTTCAATTCTTCTTTTTCTTCTTTTTTCTTCTTCTTCTTCTTGTCCTTCTTCTTTTTTCACTTCTTCTTCTTCCACTAGTCCTTCTTCTTTTTTCTCTTCTTCTTCTTCTTCTTCTTCTTCTTCTTCTTCTTCTTCTTCTTCTTCTTCTTCCAATTCTTTTCCTTATTCTTCTTCGTTCACTTCTTCTTCTTCTTCTTCTTCTTCTTCTTCTTCTTCTTCTTCTTAATAATAATAATAATTAATTCAGCCTTTTCTTCCTTCTAAACCCTGTCGTTTCTCATTCTCTCTTTCTTTTCTAGCTCTAGATTCATTCTTTTTTTCTTTGTCTTCTTTTACTGCAGAGCTTTCTTTTCATGGCCATAATATTTTCCTCTCTTATCTATCCAGGCATCCATTTTCTTTCCTCCCCATTTCCCAGTTTTACTACCACCTCCACCACCACCACCACCAACACCAACACCAACACCACCACCACCACCACCATCATCATCATCATCATCATCATCATCAAAATCTTCTTCTTCTTCTTCTTACGCTCCTTGTTCCTATCATTGATTTGCTTCTTCCTTCTCATTCATTCATTCATTTTTTTTAAAATTTCATTCTTTTGGTCCTTCATTTTCCCGTTTAGCTCGTTTTAGATTTGTTTTCAGTCTTC